>CAUYQG010159364.1:0-19546 GCA_963574415.1 Tarsius wallacei | reverse complement strand
CTTGCTTGCCCAGGTGGGTCTCGAACCCGCGGAAGAGCCATCTTTAACTGCTGGAACACTCATTCCTCAATGGTGGTCCCTGTCAGACATTGATTTCCTGCTGTGGCTGAATATAGGAGCTTGGCAATCCCAGCAAATCCCTGGATCCATAACCAACAGTATCCTGCCAACCCCAGAAATTCCTGTACCTGTTTTTTCAAGGTTGGGGCGGGGGTTTGAAGGATGACTTCCCTTGGGCCAAGGTTAGGGTCCACTTACCCTTTTTCAGCTGATATCCTAAATAGGAGATTTCAGTTAAGCAGAGTTGTGCCTTAAAGCCGATACATGGTAGCCCAGGTCCTGGAGAAGCTGCAACAAAGCCTCGGTGTCTTTTAAGCAAGTGTCCAAGTCTGACGCTGCAAGCAAGAGATTATTTATGCACTGAAGTAAAATACATTCAGGGTGTAAAGCCTGGAACCATGACAAGTTCTATTGTAAGGCTTCCCCAAAAAGAGTCGGGGAGTTTTTGAACCCTTGTGGCAACGAGGTCCAAGTCAACTGACTGGTATCCCCTGAGTTGGGATCCATCCATTCAAAGGCAAAAATGGGTTGACTGACAGGGGACGAGGGAATGGAGGAAAATGCATCTTTCAGATTCTTCAGAAAGCAGAACAGGTAAAAGCATTTGATAGGTGGTGGGAACAAACATTTCAGTTTTGTCAGGTGAAAACACAGTGGTTGCTCTTAACTTCCTAGCAAATCCCAACCCATGAGGGGATATGGGCAGTCAGGAGCTATTAGGAATGAGTGGGTATCCCATTTTTGACCCAAATCAACTGTCCAATTGGAAGTGAACTTGCAGTTTGTAATTGCACCCATTGCTCCTTGAACAGAACTTTGCTTACTGGACATGGGTCCTAATGGTGATTTTAGGACTGAAAGCCCTGCTCCAGTATCCATTAAGAGTTGGACTGTGTGGCCCCTGACAGCTGCAGTTACCATGGGCTCTTGGGGGCCTAAGGGAAAAGAGCCCTTGCTTCTTCAGTCAGAGTCATTTTCAGCCTCCCCAGCAGTGAGCACAACCAGGACTGGTTTAGGGTTGTCTCCTTTTGGGTGATAGGGACAACTCTTTTTCCAATGACCAAATTTTTTGCAATATGCACATTGATCCTTAGCCAGAAGGGAACATCCAGTCCCCTTCTGTCCCTTTTTAGTTTCCCCCTTTGTTTGGCATGGCAGCCTTGAGTCAAATCTAGGAGGCTTGGAGGGCAGTTACCAATATTTTTGCCTGCCATTGGGCTGTCATATCTGTCTCCTGTGCTGCCTATCTTTATTTTTCAGCATTACGGTTATTAAAAACCATTTGGGTTACTGTGAGCAGCTGAGATATTTATTCCCACAAAGTCTTCAAGCTTTTGTAATTTTCAAATGTTGGAGGCCGCCTGAGCCACAAAAGCCAAATTGATAGCCCAAACATTTTTGGGTTCCAAGGCATCAAATGGGGTATAAGTACGAAACACCTCTTGAAGAAGCTCAAGAAATCCCCCTGGTAACTCCTTAAGATCCTGAAGAATCTTCGTAGTTTTTGAAAGATGTATAAGATTCCAGGCTGCTCCCCTCAAACCAGCTAATAGAGTCTGGTGATAAGGTATCTAATGCCCTGGACCCTGCCAAGGTATCGGGATCCCACTCAGGGTGAGAAAAGGGAAAATTTTCATTTAAAATTTCTTCCTCTATGTCAGCAGTTGAAATATTCCCTTGTAAGTCATCCATAGCTGTACTTTAACAAGGAAATACAGTCACTTTGACAAAATCTGAAGAAAGAAAAATTGAAAACATTAGAGACATGTAGTTAGGAACATGATGGGAAAGGACAAAGAGACTTGGAGACAAGTGTATGGGAAGGGTCCTAAGTTTTAAGAGAACATACCTTTAACCACTGAGGGGGGTTTTGGACTAAATTCAACCACTGGTCAAAATAGGGAAGTTCCATTGGTCAGGGTGACCAGGAATCCCCATGATGACCTTCTAGAGAGACTGAGTGATACAAAGGTCCAGAGACCCAGTAGAGGGTCATCCAACATTAAACAAAGGCCAGTCAATTTCACAGAGGGTCCGAAACCTGCCTTTTGAGAGACGGACACTCTAGTTCTCACTAAATCCAGCAGAAAAATTCTTTTTTTTTTAAGTTGGAGTCTCACCCTGTCACCCAGACTGAAGTGCAGTGGCACACTCCCAGCCACTGCAGCCTTGATCTGCTGGGCTCCAGTGATTCTTCAGCCTCAGCCTTCCAAGTAACCAGAAGTACAGGCATGCGCTACCACGCCTGGCTAATTTTTGATTTATTTTAGAGACGAGGTCTCGCCAAATTGCCTGGGTGGGTCTCAAACCCGGGGGCTCAGGCAATCCACTCATCTCAGCCTCCCAAAATGCTGGGATTACAGGCTGAGCCACCAAGCCTGGCCAAAAAGTTCTTTGTCATACACTCCAGGGGACTGGAGAGCCAAGAAGCTTG
Organism: Tarsius wallacei; assembly: GCA_963574415.1. Classification (NCBI taxonomy): domain Eukaryota; kingdom Metazoa; phylum Chordata; class Mammalia; order Primates; family Tarsiidae; genus Tarsius; species Tarsius wallacei. The sequence goes on along the minus strand of CAUYQG010159364.1, from coordinate 17,052 downwards.
TGAACCCATATTGTCAGACCAGAGAGAAAACCAAAACTGAAATCAGAAACTGAACCAAGATTCTTTTCAACCAATGTCTTGGCCTAATGAATAGTGTCCAAGGGATAACCTCAACAGGCCATGACTCCCTTAAATAGAATTATGGCCACAAACACAACAGATTCTTACCTCCTAGAAGAATGCAGATTGACTCAGGTATTTTTGAGCCATAGGGAAGCCAGTAATCATTCAAACTCCCTCCAGACCAGGTGAGAGGTTAAAGGCCCCTGGAACATCCCAGGGGGTGCCTCCCCTATAACTTCTTCACCAGGTCGGGGAGAACTGGAGTGAGGCCGCTTCATGAGCTTGGCAATCTCACTGAGGCCTCCAAATGTTGTAGCCGCACCATGAGTAAGGAGTCACCAACACAATGAGGGTCAAATATTGAGTCCTTTATTGCCAGCAGTTGAGAGCAGGCTCATGCCAGAAAGAAACTCTCAACCCCAAATGAAGCAAGCAAGGGTTTATAAAGACAAAAACTGCAAAGATACACAGCAACTTAGCAACCAAAACTAGTAACTTTTGATCATTAGGGAGTTTCAATTAACTTTATGTCCCAGGCACAGCCAGTGATTGGAAAGTCCCTGGAGTTCTGCCAACAAGACGTAGTATACTGTTTACCGGAATGGTTAGGGCAGTTACATGGAGACAAGATGGAAGAACTACTATACAATGGAGTCACCTTGGTTAGGTCACTAATAGCCATTTCAGTTTAAGGTCAAAATATTTAATGCCATTTTTCACCAACAAGTGAACAGACAAAAAACTAAAATGTGGTACATATATACAAAGAAATACTATTCAGCCTTTAAAAAGAAGAAACTTTTGTTATTTGAAACAACATAGATGAACCTGGAGGACATTATACTAGCTAAGATAATCCAGGCACAGAAGACACATATGGCATGATTCCACTTATATGTGAAATCTCAAAAGTCAAACTTCCAGAAATCAGAGAGTAGAATGAGGGTTCCTAGCACCTGGGAGAGAGAAGTCATGGGTAAAGAGAAAACGTTGGTCAAAGAGTACAGAGTTTCAGAAAGGAAGAATAAGTTGTGGTGACCTGTTGCACAATATGGTGACAAAAGTTACTGATAATAAATTGTATATTTCAAAATTGCTACATGACTAGATTTTAGATGATAGATATGTGAAAATAATAAATATGTGACATAATAGATATGCTCACTAGCTTGGTTTAATTATTCCACAACATATACATATATCAAAACATCACATTGAGGATGCCTGCTCCCACTCCTCTTATTCAACATAGTGTTGGAAGTCCTAGCCAGAGAAATTAGGCAAGAAAAGGAAATCAGTGGTATCCAAATAGAAAAAGTGGACATTAAGCTATCCTTCTTCGCAGACAATAAGATTCTATACCTTGAAACCCCTAGGGAGTCTGTCAAAAGCCTCCTGACACTAATACACAACTTTAGTAAAGTATTGGTTTACAAAATCAACATGCAAAAGACAGTTGCATTTCTCTACACCAGTAACAAGCAGACAGAATGCCAAATAAAAAACACAATCCCATTCACAATAGCCACACACACACACAAAGAAATACCATGGCATCCACCTAACCAAAGAAGTTAAAGACCTTTACAATGAGAACTACAAAATACTGCTAAAGAAAAAAAAGAAGAAAAATTTAAAAAACCGAGGATGACACAAACAAATGGAAAAACATTCCTTGCTCATGAATTGGAGGAATCGACATTGTCAAAATGTCCATCCTACCCAAGGTAATCTAAAGATTCAAAGCAATACCCATCAAATTACCAATATCTTTTTTCATAGACCTGGAAATGACAATTCAGAAGTTTGTATGGAGATAAAAAGGAGCACAAATAGCCAAAACAATCCTCAGAAAAAAGTGGGAGGTATCACACTACCAGACTTTAAACTTTATTACAAGGCTACAGTAACCAAAACAGCCTGGTATTGGTACAGAAATAGGCACGTAGACCAATGGAGCAGGACAGATTCTGGAAGTAAAAATATGGACTCTCAACAAACTCATCTTTGAGAAAGCCTTCAGTAACAATCATTGGAGAAAAGGAGAAGGGAGACTATATTTAGCATAGTGCCGGGAAAACTTACTGACCATATGCAGAAGAATGAAGTTGGACCTCTACCTATCACCATATACAAAAACCAACTCTAAATGGATCAAAGACCTAAACGTAAAATCTCAAACGATCAAGAATCCTAGAAGAAAACAAAGAAAACACCATTATGCATATCAGAATAGGCAACAAATTCTTAGCCAAGTCCCCAAAAGCAATTGCCATAAAAGCTTATCTCAGCTCAACAAACTGAAAAACTTTTGCATAGCAAAAGAAACCACCAAGAGAGTAAGGAAACAATCATCCACAAAATGGGAAAAAATATCTGCACGTTATACATCTGACAAAGGCCAAATATCCAGGATCTCAACTGAAGTGAAAGGAAACAAACAGCCCCATTAAAAAATGAGCAAAGGACATGAACAGACACTTCTCAAAAGATGGCATACAAGCAGCCAAAAGACACATGAAAAAATGCTCTGCCTCACTAATCATCAGAGAAATGCAAATCAAAACCACAATGAGATACCACCTAATTTCAGTAAGGATGGCTATCCTTAATAAGGCAAAAAACAACAGATGCTGGCACAGGTAAGGAGAAAAGGGAATGCTTCTACACTGTTAGTGGGAGTGCAAGCTAATTCAACCTCTATGAAAAACAGTGTGATTATTCCTAAAAGAACTAAAAATTTACCTTCCATACAATCCAGCAATTCCTCTCCTGGGAATATACTTAGGAACATAAATCACTCTACCAAAAAGACACCAGCACATGCGTGTTTATTACTACACAGTTCACAATAGCAAAAACATGGGACCAACCCTACTGCCCATTGAAAGTGGACTGGCTTAAGAAAATGTGGTACATATACATAATGGAGTATTACACAGCCATAAAGAAGAACAAAATCATGGACTTCACAGCAAATTAGATGGAGTTGGAGAGCCATACTAAGTGAACTGTCACAGAAACAAAGAAATGCATACCACATGTTCTCACTCATAATCCCTCAGCACTAGTCACATTAACACAAGGAAGAGGTAAGCTGTCACTGGGCACTGCTAGGGGATGGAGGGAGGGAAAAGAATGAGAGGCATGTGACAATACAAAGTGTAACTGGACTACTACCAGGGGGAGTGAGGGCCAGTTAGAAGGTCAAATTTCACGTGCATGCAGCCTACTGATATAGTTAATCCTCACTTGTATCTCACATTTCTATAATAAAAAAAGTAATGAGAACTAAGAGAAAAGGAACACATTGTGCCTTATAAATATATACAATTATTATTTGTCAATTAAGAATAAAATAAAATTTTTAAAAATGTAAGGCCCTCACCCTAAGTGGACAGATAACATTTCTAGATATTGTTTAAATGTCATGTAAATCATAGTATCATTTTATTCAAGTTTTCTTTGAATGTCAGCTACTATTAGGACTTTAGTAAACATTTAAGAAAGATATACATTATCTGAAAATATGAGATATGATGAATGGCGCTTTCTTTCCTGGTTAAAACAAATTCTTACTATTGTATCTATGTTAATTTTTGTTCTGCCATACAGTGACCTAGATAAAAGTTGTAAATTCATCCTACTCCATGGAAATGTGGCCACTACATCATCAGAATAAAACTTTCAGCCAGGAATTCTTCCAGGAAGAGGTCCTACTGAATCATGGTACTGATTTCCTATATTTACCAAATCCTTTTCACAATTGCTTGGTCTACAGGAACACTAATTCACATATTTTACCGGTTTTTGTTTATCAGATCAGGCCCCATGCTTGGCACTGGGTATACAGCAGTGAAAAGGCAGATGTGGTATCTACAGATGCAAGTTTTCAAACAGGAGCACCAAAATTATCCTGGGTAGTGAGAGAGTCCACCCTGGGGAAGCAGGGTTTAAGCAGACATTAAACATTGGCCAAACAGAGAGGGAAATGGTGAGCTCTAAGACAAGAAATGGTAAAAAAAAAACTGAAAGAAACTCAGTGTAATTGGAGGGGTAGGTAAAAGGGAGAAGGGGATAAAAGATGAGGTCTGAGACATAGGTAGGAGACAGATTCTGAAGAATTTAAAAGTTATGTTATATATTTCAGACATCATTTAAAAGCCAGTTACTGTAGAGTGATTAGATATTTCCATCTGATGATAATTTTTCTAAACAGCATTATAGAGCAAGGAATAGAATTCTGCAAAATGGCTATTGACTTGGAGTTTCTAATAGACGAACATTCATAGTCTAGTGGAAGATGGTCGAGCTAATGTTGCTTAGATGATTAGAGCTCTGAGGAAAAAAATTGAGACTATTTTGAAGACAGGCTTGGAGGATACCTACAGAATAGATGGGCATTCTAGAAGCAAGAGCCACGGAGAATATTTAAACTTGGTTGTGGACACAGTAAGAGCAGAAAGCAGAAGAGGATAGAAAAACAATTTGCATTCTACAAGCTACAGCAGCTGTCACTCTTTGTTTCAGAATTAGATGCTTATCCTTTCAAATGATGTCTATAAAGTATATATCCCAAAATTCAGCTGCAACTTTCATTTTAGCACAACATAATATGTAACATATTGTTGGTTTAATTAATCCAGACTGAGGGATTGCAAGTTTAAAATGTTCTTTATCACGTAAGTTTGCTTTGGCTATTATAATAATAGTATTAAAAATGAGCAGCACCTGACTTCTTTTTTTGAGTCAGGGTCTTACTCTGTTGCCCAGGATGGAGTGCAATGGCACCATCATGGCTCACCACAGCCTCAACTTCCAGGGCTGGGTGATATTTCAGCCTCAGTCTTCTGAATAACTGGAACTCCAGGTGCATGCCACCACATTCAGCTAATGTTTTGATTTTTTGTAGAGATTACCTGGCTATGTTTCCTAGACTTGTCTCAAGCTCCACAACTCAAGCAATCTTCCCACTCTGGCCTCCCAAAGTGCTGGAATTCCAGGCATGAGCCCCTGTGCCTGGCCTCATTTCTTAACATTATAAAAATAGAATTTGGTACTTACAGCAAGAGTAGTAAGCTCCCAAACTTGATTTAAAATTAAATTCCGTTTTTAAAATCTATGCAACTAATTTACATTTTTTCTTTCCTGTATAATTTTTTGGTGAATTTTTAGATTTTATAATATGCTTTAAATGAGTTCTGATGCTGTTCATTTTGCCTTGTTACAGTTATGTCATTTGTATTTCTATTCATTCTTTTACATCTTTAAGATAGCATCTTATTTTCTTTTTGCCTTTACTTCAAAATCAGACATAATTTTATTCCTAGACAAATTATTAGTGTAAAATATTATGCCACACAGATTCCATTACTCAATAGAATTGGGGATTTTTTTTTTCCAAGTGATAGAAACCCAGCTCAAAATTGTTTGAATTGAAAAAAGGAGACTTCGGTTGTTCACCTGCTAGAGTCACATGGCTGTAGGGACAATGAGAATTAAAGGCGAACAGTCTTTTAGGTAGTTATAGTTACCTCTTGCTTCAGATTATCTCTGCAAATTACATTACTTCTTTGCAGCTACAGATGGATTTCTTCACATGGGAACACGATTGTCTGCACTACCCACAGCATACACTTTAAAAGCTCTGCACCAGAAAGAAAAGAGTACTTTTTCCTAGAGCATGTATGAGAAATCTCCCCAAGTGCTATGGTTTGGCTACGGTTCCTTTGACATCCTCTACCCCTCCCCTCAAAGTCTCATGCTGAAATTTCTTTTTTTATAATTATTTTTAAAATTTTTATTTATTTATTTATTTATTTATTTTAAAAATGTGTGATACAATTCAGTATTAGGTATACAAGTGGGCATCATACAGGTAAAGTTTGAACCTCCCTTTAGTCCCCACTCTGCCCGGTTTGAGATCAGGTACCCTTATTGATGTTGTGTTCCCCAACCCCCAACCCCAGCAGTATCCCACTACTGCCAATCCCTTTCTTATAGTATTATGGTAAATGTTCAGGGTCCACTTATAAGTGAGAATATGTGCTACTCTGTTCTTTATTTCTGAGATAAATCACTGAGTATTATAGACTCTAAATCCATCCAAGTTGCTGTGAAGTCTATAAGTTTGTCCTTCTATTTGGAAACAGGCAGACAGCCAAATAAAAACACAATCCCATTCACAATAGCCACACACAAAATGAAATACCTTGGCATCTTCCTAACCAAAGAAGTGAAAGACCTTTACAATGAAAACTACAAAACACTGTTCAAAAAAATCAAAGATGACACAAACAAATGGAAAAATATTTCATGTTCATGGATAGGAAGAATCAACATTGTTAAGATGTCTATCCTACCAAAAGCAATCCACAGCAATACCTATTAAATTGCCAATGTCATTCTTTGCAGACCTGGAAACGACAATACAGAAAGTCATATGGAAACATAAATGATCACAAATAGCCAAAATAATCCTTAGCAAAAGAAACAAATCAAGAGGTTATACACTTCCAGAATTTAAACTTTACCATAAGCCTATAATAATAAAAACAGCCTGGTATTTGTACAAGAACAGGCATATAGACCAGTGGAACAGAATAGAGATTCTAAAAGCAAAATCTCAATTTCTCTACCAACTATCTTCAATAAAGCCTCCACCAACAACCACTGGGGAGAGGAGAACCTATTTATTAAATGGCACTTGGAAAACTTGCTGACCACATGCAGAAGATAGAAACAGGACCCCTACCTATCACCACACACAGAAATCCACTCTAAATGGATCCAAGACCCAACCATAAGACCTCAAGCTATAAGAATCTTGGAAAACTCAGGAGACATCATTACAGAAATCAGCATAGGCAACCAATTCCTGATCAAAATTCCAAATGCCCTTGCATAAGAGATAAGCCAGACAAGTGGGACCTCACTAAAATGTGGAAATTTCATCCTGAATGTTGGAGGTGGGTCCTGGTGGGAGGTTTTTGGGTCATAGGGGCAGATCCCTCAGATCTCTATGACTAGCTTGGTGCTATCATCACCAAAGTGAGCAAGTTCATACTCTTATTTTCCATGATAACTGATTGATGAAAAGAACCTGTCACTTCCTTTTCTCTCTCTCTCTCTCTCTCTCTCTCTTTCTCCCTCCCTCCCCTCACACTCTCTTTCTCTTGCCATATGATCTCTGCACATGCCTGCTCCCATTTACTTCTGCCCTGAATGAAAACAACCTGAGGTTCTCCTCAGATACAAATGCTGGTGCCATGCTTCTTGTACAGCCTCTTTTAAGAAAATACCCAGTCTCAGATGTTCCTTTATAACAACATAAATGGACTACGATCCTAGGGAAGATTTCTGACTGGGCTGACTTTGGTCATGAGACAATCTCCAGTTCAATTACTATACATGCATGCGGTCACATGTTGTGACTGATAGCTGCCACTAGTACCACATGGACTGAAGAACTCCTTTGGAGAAAAAAAGAGAGTTATGTTATAAGCAGGAAAAAAAGTTAACTTTAATTACTGACTGTAGAAAATGTAAAGAGAAACATATTTTGTTTGAGAAATAGCATTTAACATTTTAAATCAAATGCGTCTTCTTCCATCCAAAACTCCCTTTAGCTGGGTGCAGTGGCTCACGCCTGTAATCACAGCACTTTGGGAGGCCAAAACAAAAGGATTACTAGAGCCCAGGAGTTTGAGATTAGTCTATGCAACATAGTGAGACCTCATCTCTACAAATAAAAATAATAATAATAATAAAGAAGAAGAAGAAGAAGAAGAAGCTGAACATGGTAGTGCATGCCTATAGGCCCAGTTACTCGGGAGGCTGAGGCAGAAGGATTGCCTGAGCCCAGAAAGTCAAGGCTGTTATAAGCTGTGATCATAATCATGCTGCTGCACTCCAGCCTGAGCAACAGAAATAAAAACCAAAAAGCTTCCGTTAAAGTACCACAGTATATTGACATAATCTTTATGAATAGCAAACTCCCCAAATAACCAATTATATATTATTCAGATTTGCATTGCTGGTGTCTAACTGCTATAGTTTGAATGTCCCTGTCAAAACTCATGTTGAAATTTAATTGCCACTGTAGCAGCGTTGAGAGGCAGAACCCTTAAGAAGTGATTAGGTCATGAGAGTTGCCTTTATGCCTCCTCTCTCTCTCTCTCTCTGCCCTAATGAATGGATTCATGCCATTATCAGGGGAGTGGGTTCTCTGATAAGGAAGGATGAGTTCAGCCAAATTTCCTTCCTGTGTCTCACCTGCTTGCTTGCCCTTCTGCCATGTTATGACACAGCAAGAAGGCCCTTGCCAGATGCAGCCCCTCAGTCTTAAACTTCCCACCCTCCCGAACAATGAACCAAATTAATCTCTTTTTAATATAAATTATTTTGTCATAGGAACGGAAAATGAAATAATACACTAAAGTTGTTGCTAGCATATGGCAAATAATCAAGAGGTGTTTTTTGAACTGAGTAGATAAATATACACGAAAAGCCGCAAGAAAAGCAGTAACAGTAATACTGACCTATTTACAGTCGTAACACTAGACATCTCTAAAACATACACACACAACATTCTTATACTAATAATCAGGGTTGTTTTTTTTTTTTAATTGAAGAATAATGAGTAGTGTGCAGAAACTCTTGGTTATCCAACAAAACTATTCATTCTTCAACAATTCTCCCTGGATATGTAGCTAGAGTACAATTCTCAGGCTCTCTTGTGTTTTAAGTGTGGTCATGTGGTTAAGTTCTCACAAGTTGAAGTTATATTTGCGACTTGTGGGTCTAAGCTTTGGACTGTCTCCTTAATATTCTATTTTCCTTCCTTCTGTTTGCTGCAATCCACATTAATCAAACCTCAGACATGCAGACAATCACAATCCTTTAGGGAAATGTGGAGTTATATAACAGAGGAAGCCTGGATCACTAAATGACCACATGGAACAGAGGTGACTCACCAAGCTAGAGCTTTGGCTTGGAGTCATTAACAAGAGAAAAAGAAATCTTTATTCTCTAAGCCACTGGGTTGGTTTTGTTGTTGTTGTTGTTGTTGTTGTTGTTACAGAACCATCTTCTTTTATTGTTTCTTTTTTATTTTAAATATAGGTACAAGTCAGGATTTTGTACATACGTGGTCTACATACAGGTGAAGTCTGGGCCTCCCATCAGACCTCACTTCGCCTAGATTAGGATCATGCACCCTTATTGATGTCGAGTTCCCCACCTTGCCCCTCCCCTGGCAGTGTCCTGCTACTGCCAATTCTTTTCTTGTAGTTTTATGATAGGTGTTCAGGGGTCCACTTATGAGTGAGAACGTATGGTGCTCAGTTCTTTGTTTCTGTAAAAAAAGGTGAAAAAATTGCAAAATTGGGGCAAGCTAGAAGTTGGGAGGTAGGATTTCCATTGAAAAGGAAACAAAAAATAGTAGCGGAAGGAACAAATAGGTTTAAAATGTCAGAAACTACATGAGGAGAAGTGAGCCTATATTGGAGCTGAGTCAGGAGGGCGGTTTCAGGTTTAGGGAAGGGTTTTGGCAGTTGTAGAATGTGTAAGAGACCAATAGAGATAACTGGAGAACAAGCCTCTTAAGAACTTCTTAAGTTTGATTGCATTTCCTTTGCCTTATCTTAGGCAATGTAAATATTTAAAATATTTAAAAAACATTCTTGGCTACCACCATGCTTGGCCATCATTATTAATGTAAACGTGATACCAGGTAAATGGACCAGCCCTAGAAACAGTCCAATCAAATCATCTTTTACATATCAAATTGCTATTCTACTGGAAAAGAATATTTTTGAGCTAGTTTTTGGGCAAAGTGTAGTCATACTGGTGTTGAATAAGCATGTTTACACATATCTCCAGATGTGTGTCAGGTTGGAAAGTAATTTAGAAAATGGGGATACTAGTGTATTTTTTTAGTTGGCTACTATTCTTTTGTTTATTTTGCTTCAAATGTTTTGTTGTAAAATTTTCCAAACCTACACAAGGCTGAAAAATAGCATGATAAAACACTCATACGCCCTTCATCTAGAGTCATTGCCTGTTAATTTTTTGTCATTTTTTGCGTGCATGTTCTTTCTTCCTCTATCTGAAAGCCATTCTCCTACATTGTCTATGTTTTCTTCTAGATAAATTATGTTTTGCTTTTAATAACTACATTTAAAAATCAGTCTGGCATAGATTTTTGTGTATAATGTGATAGAGATCGAGATTGATTTAAAGTGGATTTAACCGCCAGATTTTATGCTATTCTGGGGGCTACAAACCCCATCTTTCCTACTCTGCGTTGTGATGCTGGTGTGGAACCCATATAACTACATCTCCTTTGTTACACTGTTTCCCAATACATTCCACCAAAGGGAGCCTTAGAAGAAAACTAGAAATTAGAGTGGGGCCAGGGACATATTCCTTCCTGCATCCTCTGTTAGTGTCATTCCCAGAATGGCCTTCAGCACATCAATAGCCTGGTTTTCACTAGCAGTTGTCATAGTTTTCAGTTTTTTTCACACTCCCATAACCAGCCTCATTGTGCCTCTTCAGAGAGATCAGCACCAGTCACCTGGTACCCCTTCCTGTGAGATCTGGGTCCCCACTCTGGCAGGACTCTCTTCCAAGCATCTGCATTCTAACAGCCACAAATTTTTCCTTTTAGACAGTTAAGTCCTACCAATAGCAGCTGCGTCCTGTACACTATCTCTACCTCCTGATTGTACCTTTTGCCATTGCAATTCTCTAATATTTGTGCACCACATTTCCTACTTCCATTCTCTCTGTTGAAATAAATAGTGTGATTTCTGTTTTCTCCTTTGGACCTTGACTGACACACAATCCAGTGACCCAGTTTCATTTATTAAAAGATAATTTTTTCTTTCAATGTATTGCAATACCATTGTGCACAAATCAAATGGCCATGTATGAATGGCTGTATTCTGGACAAACTTTTTCAGGTTTTATTGGTATATCTGTCTATCTCTATGCCAATACCTTGCTGGGTTGGTTACTGCAGTTTTATAATAAATATTTATATCCGGTAGGGTTAGTCTTCTCAAGTTGTTCGTTTTCTTTAAGATTAAGTTGTGAGAGTGCCCAGCTGTCAGGTCCTTTGAGGTCTCTCTCCACAGTGGTGAGTCACTTTGCCTGAGGTCACACACTTCCTTAAGCAGCCTACATCCAGTAACTGAGAGTTACAGATATATAAAGACGTGGCCATTTTAGCCAATGCAGAAAATTCTGATGGGGGACACTCACACCTGAGCACCCTGAGGTTTTGTGAGAACTATACTGCAATTTGGCATCTTCCTCTGTTCTTCCTGCTTCAGACTCTTCCTTTAACAAGTGCTGATCCCTAATAAACATCTTGCTCTCCAATTTCTATCTCTGCATCTCCTTTAGGAGATCCCAACCTGTGATAAGATCTTATCTCAGACACCTGATACTCTCCTGGTTTCTTTGCTAGGATTATAACCAAGATCCTTGATTACAAGGGTCTATTTACCTGTTGAGGTAATGGGAAGTGGAACAAACAATGGTGAGCTCTGTTGTCAAAAAAGTCCCTAAACTCAGAAAGTAAAACATGGCTTTGCTACTAAGAAGAGCAATGTGGGAAGAAAAGAGGAAAGATTAAGAACTAGAGGATGCGGCCTGCCGTATGGACCATATACTCCAGTTCCTTGATAATATTGTTTTGGAGTTTCTTTCCTCTTCTTTTGATCATTGTTTCCAGAGATTTGTCCATTTTTATTAGTTTTTTCAGAGAACCAATTTTAAATTTTATTGAAAACTATCATATTGTTGTCAATAGCTCTGTCTTCCATTTTATTGATTCCTGCTATAAATATTCTACTCTTTGAGTTTAACTTCTTAAGATGGACACTTGACTCATTTATTTTGAAGGTTAACTCTTCTCTAATAGAAGTATTTAAAACTCGTAAATTTCATCCAGGCACAGTGGCTCGTGTCTATAATCCCAGCACTTTGGGAGGCTGAGGCAGGAGGGTTGCTTGACACCAGGATTTCAAGACCAGCTAGGCAACATAGTGAGGTCTCATCTCTATAAAAAATTAGTTAGGCATGGTGATGTGCTATTGTAGTCCCAGCTACTCCAGAGGCTGAGCCAGAAGGACTGACTGAGCCCAGGAGAACTGTGGTGAACCATCATCATGACACCACTGTACTCCAGTCGGGGTGACAGAGTGAAACTGTCTCAAAGCAAACCAAAACAAACAAACAAAACAAAAACAATAAATATCCCTCAAAGTACCATTTTGTATATAATGTGCAAATAATATTTTAATTCTCCACCCTATAAGCATGGGTTATACCTAGTGACTTCCTTTAAAAGGGTACACTACAAAGAAGAGGAGAAGTATAACTTTACAGTGGGAACCCTGAGAAATACTTCCTCAGCCCTGTAATCAAGATAAACATCAACAGGGATAAACCCTGCTGACAGTTATCACTAATGCAATGTGATGAAGACATCATTTTTCCTCTGTGGTCTTCCTCTGAAAAATCTATAACCCCAGTCAAATCATGAGGAAATATCATGCAATTCCAACAGGGCAGCATCCTGTAAAATACCTGACCAATATTCCTCAAAATTGTCAGAGTCATCAAACTAAAGGAAAGTGTGAAAAAGTGTCACAGACAAAAGGAGATTAAGGAAACACAACGTCTAAATGTGATGTGGTATCCTAAATGAGATGCTGGAACAAAAAGGAATTAGGGGGAAACTGAGAAAGTTTGAATAAGTATAACATTTAATTCATAATAATGTATTAACCTGGTTCATTAATTGCAGCAAATGTATCATAATGTAAGATATTAATAATAAGAAACAATAGTGTGGGGTGTATAGAAATTCTCTGTACTCTCTTCCCAACATACCTATGAACCTAAAGCTGTTCTTAAAACTATATATCATATACAAGATATCATTTCATTCTAAGTATTTTTTTCTTCTTTTTTGGGACAGGGTCTGGCTCTGCCTTCCAGGCTATAAGGTAGTGGCACGATCACAGATCACTGCAGCCTTGACCTCCTAGGTTCAGGAGATCCTTCTGCCTCAACCTCCCGAGTAGCTGGGACTACAGGGGAGTGCCACAATGCCCAGCTAACTTTTTAATTTTTTTGTAGATATGAGGTTTTTCTATATTGCGTAGGCTGGTCTCAAACTCCTGGGCTCAAGCAGTCCTATGGCCTCAGCCTCCCAAGGTGCTGGGATTACAAGCATGAGCCACCACATCTGGCCCATTCTAAGTAGTTATTATGATTCCCTCTTTAATCCATGTGTTATTCAACAGTGTGACTTTTAATTTTAAAATATTTGATAATTTTTTTCTGTTTTTTTATTAAAGTCTAACTTTTTGAATCATGGACAAATATCATAGTTTATATAATATCTACATATTAAAATGTTAATGCCTTCTTTATGGCTGAGTTATCATCAGTTTTTAATAAATGTTTTATAAAACATATAATATAATATATATAATACATACACTGCTGAAGAAATGTATGTATTCTTAACCTGCTAAAAGCAGAACTTCTGAATGCCCACCAGATCAATCTTAATGTTTTTATTTTTAGATCTTCTATTTTCTTGCTTATTTTTGTCTGCTTAAACGTCAATAGTTAGGATAGGTAAATTGAAATCTCTCAGTATGATGGGAAATTTATCAACTTCTGCTTACTGGCATATTAATTTTTACCAGACATATTTTGAAGGTCTTACTAGGTTTTTAATGACTTGAACCTTTTATTCATTTTGCAGCTACAGTCCTCAGCTCTTTGTATTAAAACATCTGTTAATAAAAATACATGAGCTGTCTTTTGTCAAGTATCTTTTTGGCATGGTGTTAGCACCCTTTTACTTTCAACCTTTGTAGCCAATATGTGTAGGTGTGTCTTTTGTAAACAGAATATAAATGTCAATATTTGTTTTCTAACTGGCATGCTAAGTTCATTTACTTTTCTGTAATAGCAGATATCTATTTCTGTTTCTACTATCTTTATGTATTGTTTCAGTTTATTCTCACTTTTTCTTGTCTCACCTTAATCACCCCAGATGTAGAAAATTTAGCCTGTTCTCACATCCTTTGCCTGTCTCCTACTCCAATATTCATTGGGTTAGTACCACACAAATGTTTGGTGGTTATAGCAATCTGTGACAAAAACTAACATTATCTACCTTATTTAAATACTTCACAGTAAACTCTTTCTAAGGAGGAGCTTTGCATGGTAAAATGTCCAGAGCCTTCCATGACTGAGGATATTTTGCATGTTCTTATATTTGAATAACAATATGCCTGTGTATAAAATTCTATTGCCTAAGTTTTTTCCTTTTGTACTTTTAAACAATACTCTATTCTCCACAGTAATACGGTTTTTTGTTCATTTGTATCCTTCTATCTAAATATGTAGTTTTTAGAATTCTCTTTGTTCTTGGTGTGATTAAATTTCACCATAAGGTGTGGATGTTTTTCCTCATCTCTCCTTTTAATACTCTATGTGTCTGGAGTCTTGCCTGACACACTAGTGTATATACATTCAGTGCAAAAAACATTCAGCTGACCCAGAAAAATAATAAGATGTGAAAAACATACTGTGTTCCAGTTCCAGTAAGAAGCAGAACTAGAGCCTTTTTTACATTAATTTAGTAAAATTCATATAAACTACTTTTTCAAATACTTCTTAAATGTGTGTCCTCTCTATTTTTTTAGTTTTTCTCTTTTTGTGGAACTACTATAATTTAGAAATGCCACTTAGAAATTTTTATCATTTTTCATATTATAATTCTGGTTTTTTTGTTGTTGTTTTTTTCCCTGTCTTCCCTTCTGGGGAATTTTTCCCTTTTGGTCTTCCAATTTGCTAACTTATTCATCAGCTGTATCCATTTTGTTACTCTTTACATTGACGGATGTGTGCTTTATTGAAAATATAACTGTGAAAATATAAAATATTTCTGATTGACTTTGATTTTTGTTTTCTTCTTATTGACAATACTTTTTCTTATCTCATTTTTTGTGTTTATCAGGCTACGTTGAAGTTCCTGGTTCATATATTCTAAGAGTTCTGCTTCTTACTGGAACTGGAACACAGTATGTTTTTCACATCTTGTAATTTTTCTGGGTCAGCTGAATATTTTGCACTGAATGTATACTCTAGTGTGTCAGGCAAGACTCCAGAGTGCATGAACTCAATGAACTTAGAGGAAGAGGAGTGGATGGGCCCTGGATGGAGACCACCAACCATCAAAACACATCAACCAGTGCTACTCCCTAAAACCACCTCTTCAGCTCCGACTGGCTTTACCCTTTCTGACCCCACCCATATTAACCACTCAAGCAGGATTAGGCCTGTGACACTCCCAAGATAACATATAATCCCTGATCCTGGGGATTTGGAGAAACAAGTGTGGAGAAAACACTGCCCAAATTCAGCCCCACTTGTTTTCCTCAGCTCCTCTTGAGCACAGAATTTATTTGATTTTATTTCATTTTTTTCTTCAGAGGGTCCTTAAATGAGAGTGCTAAGTTTTCACAGGTGTCCAGGCAGGTTCTGTCAGTCTAATGCAATAGAAAGAAAAGCAAAAGCAAAATGTTGTAGCTTCCTTTTAATTGTATCCTCCCATTGCATCTTCTTTACATCCTACTTTTCACCAAAGCCGCTCCCCACTCATACACCGCCTCTATTCTTTGCCACCCTAGGGCTTCTTAGGGTTTTAAAAAATTTCTTGTATTTTCTATATGTAATTCCTCCAGGGTAGACCTCCTGTAGGGGATATAATGAAATCAGTGTCTTGGTAGAAACTGGAACTTATCACTGTAGTTTCTTAGCACATCCAAATTACAAGCTTCTTCATATCCAAGTACAATCTAACACCGCACCCGGAGTTGTCTGGTGCCAGCAGAAGAGAACTGATCAGGCAGGGGAGAGAAGCCCTAGTGATTCTCAGCTGAAGGTTCTCAGCAGGGAAGGGAGATGATGCTTTCAGTTATAAGACTGTAAACTTAAAGATACTATTTGAGTAGGGTGCTGGGAAGTAAAACCACTGGCAAGGGATTGGGGGGAGGGGGACTAGAGACACCAGAGAAATCAAGTTTTCATGAAGAAAGGAACAGCCACAAGTGTCTAATGCCCCGGTTAGGTCAAGGGCAACCAGAAATGAAGTGTCCTTAATTTTAGGAATGAGGAAGTTGTGAAGCAGGTTAGAAGCAGAAAGCAAAATGTAGGGATGAATTGACAATGAGGGAGGCAATGAGTGTAGACAGCTGTTCCAAGAAGTTTGGATATAAAGTGGAAGAGGCAGAGAGAAAATAGGAGGCTTTGTATACTAAAGAATTGAGCATGTTCAGATGACTCAGTCGATGGTTCTCAACCTTGGCCACAAAATACTGCCACCTGGGAAGCTTAAAAAATACCTATGGCCGGGCCATGCCAGAGGATATTCTGATTACACTGGTTTGGAGTGAGGCCCAGGCATTGGTATTTTTTGAAAGCTCTCTAGATGATTCTAATGCACAGCTAGATTTCAAACCATGGTTCTAAGGGAAGGACGCAGGAGAAAGGAAGACAGAGAACATGTAAGAAGGAAAAATGATTACTGGAGTAAAAGGTGCTCAAGCAGAGCAGAGAGGACTTGGTCCTAACAGGAGAGTCATTTCTTCACTTGGCAAAAGGGAAAGCCGGGCTCGGTGGCTCAGCCTGTAATCCCGCGCTTTGGGATGCTGAGGTGAGTGGATTGCCTGAGCCCGCGGGTTCGAGACCCGCCTGGGCAACTTGACGAGACCTTATCTCTACAATAAATCAAAAAAATCAGCCGGGTGTGGTAGCGCGCGCCTGTAGTTCCAGCTACTTGGAAGGCTGAGGCAGAAGGATTGCCGGAGCCCAGCAGGTCGAGGCTGCGGTGGCCGGGAGCGGCCACTGCACTCCAGTCTGGGTGACAGAGTGAGACTCCAACTCAAAAAA
>CAUYQG010159360.1:0-13359 GCA_963574415.1 Tarsius wallacei | reverse complement strand
ACTGCAGCCTCGACCTGCTGGGCTCCGGCCATCCTTCTGCCTCAGCCTTCCAAGTAGCTGGAACTACAGGCGCATGCTACCACGCCCGGCTAATTTTTTGATTTATTGTAGAGATGAGGTCTCGCTTGCCCAGGCGGGTCTCGAACCTGCGGGCTCAGGCAATCCACTCACCTCAGCCTCCCAAAGGCACGGGATTTACAGGCTGAGCCACCGAGCCCGGCTTGCATCCTGCTTTCATTTAAAAGCTGTGTGACCTTGGCCAAGTCACCCTCCCACTTAGAGGGCTGGTTTCTTTATCTGTGAATGGTGACATTTTTCTATACCCCATAAGTTTTCTGGGGGAAGTTAGTAAAATAGTGAATAAAAGTGTCTAACATAGGGCCTGGCACATAAAAATGTTCTCATCCCTTCTTTCCTCCTTGTTTAAACCTGGTTATCTCCCTGGAAGTGTGGCCTGGCATTTCACATGTGATTTATCCAGGAAAAGCATGTCAGTGAAATCCCTAGGGATGTGGAGGTAGCAGGACAGGGTGGGGAGGAAGCTTGGCACAGCTGGGGCTCAGCTGTGGCTGGGTCTTGGCCTGAGCTCCCTGGAATAGGAATGGCACCACAGAGTTATACTGATTTAAGGCAAAAGGGCTGGGCTTTTGGGTCCCATAGCAGCCATTCATTGACTGTGAGTCACCTTTGGGGAAAGCATAGTCTCTCAGGCCTTTCTAGGGGAAGCCGAGAGCCTTGTAGTTCTCAGGGGCCCATGCCATAGCAGCTGGGGATACATGCACCTGCTGGTAGAGGGGATCTGGGCGGGGAGCTACGGCACCTGCTGCCTTCCCCTTGACTATTTTGAAACCTGTTATCCCAAGAGTTTTTTTTTTTATCAGCTCTAAATATAAGTGTGCTCAAGAAAGTTTTCCTGAATACCTGATGCTTAAAGATTATCTGGGGCACTAGGGATGTTTGCAGCTTCTCTGGCTTTTGGGGGTGAGGACTGTGAAGCACTCCTTGCTCACACTGTCCCTTGGTGCTCGACACCCTGGACTTGCCATGGGGCAAGCCTGACCTGCCCGGCAGCTCTAAGATGCGACAGATGCATTCTGCTGCCGTCTTGGGATCGGTTCCAAATTGAGAAGCTCCCCAGGTTTAATTGGCCAACCCTCCAGTGTATGTGCAGAGCGCGGAGGTTCTGTGCTGCTGGAGCCGCCTCTAATCAGCATTTGCTAAGGTTTATTAACACCTTATCAGTGTTTGGGATGGCTCAGTGTACACTCCCTCGTCAGCGGCATTATCTCACTCCAGGAAATCTGAAAACGTTAGATGGTGAAGCCATCCTGCATGCCTCATTAGCTGTTCAAAGCGTGCATGGTTTGAGGGCCATCAGGGGGGAATCCATCAGCTCCACGCGATATTAAAGGAGAGGTGATTGATGGGTGAATCCTATCTGGAGGCTCTGCCGTTCCGAAAGCTTCATGGCAGATGTGACAACAGCCTACAGAAGGCCCCAGGCCCTGCCAGCACCTATGGGATGTTTGTGCCGGAGTGGTCCCTACCAGGAGGTCTGTGCTGTAGTTTGAGGTATTGTCATCTGAGCTCATTGCCACTCTGTAGTCCCATCAAGGCACATTTCCTTGACCTGGTGGAGGTGGCCCAATGACAGGAAAAACACACAAAGCTTCTCAAGTTAGGCACACTTAGGTATCACTTTAGCTCTGCCACTTACAAGCTGTATGAACTTGAGTGCATTCCTCAGTCTCCTCATCTGGAAAATAGGGCTGATTCCCCTCTTTTCAGGGATAAAAACTGTATCGCTCCTGGAGCATAGACTATTAGAAAGTTCTGGACACATATTAGCTGTTCAACTACTAGTTATGTGTTTTATTATTGCTACTAGATTTCATTTCTCAGCTTGAGTTTGAGATCATGGGAAATCCGCAGTCCCTCTGGGTGTGTCCTTGGGTCTGAGCAACCACGGAGGGATATTTCTGAATTCCTGTCTCTGGGAAGGAGCTGTGGGTCTGGGAAGGGTATGAAAAATAACTTCTCTTCCGAGTCGAATCTTACATTTCAGTCAACTTAGCCTCCTGCTGTGTGTGGGCAATTGTACCATCTTAATACTGCTCTGCCCCCTCTTTAATCTGTCTTTTCAGAATGTTCTGTCAATTAGAAAATGCTTGTCAGCCAAGTGACTACTTGGGAAAACAACCTACATGACTTCTCTAGCACTTGACGAATTTAAAATAATGTCAGGGGATTAACTTGCAGGGAAAGGCATTGTTAGGAAAGAGGGCTGCTATTCAGAACTGCCTCCCAGTCTGTACGGTTTCATTAATAACACCTTTCATTCTATAGTCCCTCACATCTAGAAGGATCTTGAGTGATTAACAGATGCTGTGAATAGGAATTACTTCATCTTCTACTGAAATGTCACTTCTCCTTGGAGCTGCAAGCATTTGTTTCTTACCATCCTTGTCATGCCAGAGGAGGTCTGAGGCTGCTTCATGGTCACACTTGCTTTTCCAAGTTAGGGGTCATAAATAATCAACAAGTGAGTTGGTTTAATTCTGTAGACATTCGTGAGCCCTGACTAAGGACCTGGCTCTGTGCTAGGCGCTGGGGAGGGAGGAATCAGAAATAACTCCTACCTCAAAAGTCTCATGGATAGGAAGACAGGGGGACAGGTGCAGAGTCCCTGGCCACAGGGCAGGGGGCAATGTGTGCTGCAGAAGTGTGATGTGTGTGGTCATGAGTTGGCATGGGAGTGAGCTATACTGGGACTGAGGATGGAAGGATGGGGTCCAAGGTAGAGAAGGCTGGCAGAGGGTACCCGCTGGCCAGCTGCTTAGGCCAGAGTCTAGCCACAGAGTTAGAGCAGAAGTTCTTGAACTTGAATGGGCATCAGAAGCCCCTGGAGGGCTTATTACAACACCAATTGCTAGGCCCTGGCTCTGGAGTTTCTAACTCAGTAGGTCTAGGGCAGGCCCGATAATGTGTATTTCTAACAAATTTCCAGGCAACTCTGATGCTACTGGCTGAGGAGCACACCTGGAGAACTGCTGTGTTAGAGAATTTAGCAGAAAGATTGCAGCCTCAGACAGACATCTACAGAGGCCAGCAAGGGAGGTGGGTGGTGGCCCTAGTGCGGTCTACAGCCAACTGGGAAGCACACACAACCTGCAAAGGGAGCATCTGCTCCTGAGCCACAGCCTGTGGCTGCCACACGGGAATGTGGGATGAGTGTTACTAGATCTTCCGCTTGGTCTGGAAAGTATGGGGATCTCACATTTTTTATATAAAATGTCCTTATTTTTACAATGCCATGTGGGTCTGAGAAAATGCATTTGCAGGCTTCATGTGGCCAGCGAGTTTTCAGTTGTGACCTTTCTTTTATGGAATGAATAGGAATTTGCCGGGTAGCCAGGGAAAGAAAAGACTTTTCATGAAAACAAAAACAAAAACAAAAAACAAAAAACAAAACTCTCACAGGTGCAAATGCCTGAAAGCATTAAATGTCCTGAGTGGGGAAGTATGAAGCCTTCTGATTGGCTGGAGCATCATGGGTGCCAGGGAAGGGAGAGGAGGAGCTGTAGGTGAGGGTAGAATGCAGCTGGGGAAAGGCCTGCTGGAACTTGGAGAGTGTTTAGATTTGATATCTGACTCCAGCATGGCCAGTTTTGCCTGCCATCCTGGGTTCCTCTGTGTTCTGGGATTGAGGAAGCAGTTTGATACCCATTGTAGCTGGGTGCATCTTGCCACAAAGTCCTTGGGTCTGACAAATTCAGCCTGGGGTCTCATATGCACTTCAGACGAGCTGCTAGAACTTTCTCAAACTCAGTTGCTCAGATATAAAATTAGGAAAATTTTTGTGAACTTTAATACAAATGTTTTTATTGTAAATAGGCCCATAGATTGTTTTTCTAAGCTATGTGCTTTCTTCTTCTTCTTCTTCTTTTTTCCTTTAGGAGATTATACATTATCCTGGCAGATAAAATACAGTGATACAAGCAATCATAAAGGATAAAAGTCAAAAATATTAAAATTATCTAACTTCCTAGTACCTTGAAATAAACAGCATTAACATTTTTTGTATTTATTCTTCTAGACCAGGGGTTGACACACTCTTTCTTAAAGAGTCAGGTAGTAAATATTGTTGGTTTGCAACATATGGTCTCTGTCACAACTATGCATCTCTATCCTTGTGGTTTGAGAGTAACCACAGACAATCCATAAATGAATGCATATGAGTGTGTTCTAATAAAACTTTACTTATAACGGGTCCACGAGTTGTAGCTTGCTGATTCCTCTTCTAGACTTTACACAACGTTATTTGTATCCTTTATTTTATAAATAGAAAGCGTTCATACTTTTTCTTCTTTGATCTGAATTTTCACATCATAAAATATCATTTAAGACTTTCATATGAATATATATGTTCATTTATATTTTCATTTCTAAAAACTGCAAAGTATTTCTTACAATAGCAGATTGGTTAAATACATTATGGTTCTATTCATAATTTATTTAAGCAGTCTGGTACTGTTGGATAGTTTTCTAATTCATTTTTATTGAAACATGATACTGAGGATAAGATGAATATTACAGTTTTGCATGCCTGCCCAGTTTTGAAATAACCTCTTTGGAGTCTGGGTACTATAGGTATTCAAGAAGTGTGAGTTGCTCTTTCTGGCCTGCTCAGGTTCCACTCTGGCGCTTTACTTCACCCCATGTTCACCATTGTCTCACCTCACCATGAGCCCCTTTATGCATACTGGTATATGTTTCTCTAGGACTTACGGGTTTTCTACCATTACTTTGTCAATTTTATGTCAACCATGTGTACTCATCATTTCCTCACGTGCATGAGCAAGTGGACTTCAGACTTTACTTACTCCATGCTTTTGAGGAGTCCTTTCCAGGGCAGTTACCTCAGTTGTCCTGCCTCTGGCAAGAGTGGGTGATATTGCCGCCCTCGACACTGAAGACATGTGGGCACCAGGTGGGGTGGAGGCGGGGCTCCAGCCTTTCTCTCTTCCTAGGCCTGGGCTTGTGACATTCTTTTGCATCAGACATCTGTAGTCATCCCAGAGTGGGTACTTCCCAAGTTCTGGAAAAGACCTATTCACCCTGAAGACCTGAGAATCTCAGGAGAGAGGAGAGTCATCCTGTTGATGTGTCCCTAGTGAGCAACAGTGAGAGAATATTTTAGACACCAAAGAGGAGGTAAGACAGACCTGTCTATGCCAGATGGGTGCTGGGAATGAGGGTTCATACAGTGTGGAAGCCATGGCCTTCACTTTCAAAGAGCTTATGTTCTGGAAGGGAGAAGAAAGCATATGCCTGATAGGATCTGAGTGAAAGTTTGTGGCTGGAATAGTGATGATGGTTCTGGAAGTACATGTTCATGGCAGGCATTCTGTGGGGTACTTTGCATGCCTACACAGACTCTTCACAACAACTCTGCAAGGCAGGCAGTTGTGTAGGGCAAGCCACCTTGGAGCAGACCTTGAAATGAGGTTTCAGGTTTCCTAAGGAGGTGCTTACAGAGGAGCCTGGGAAGGGCCGGGAGGAAGGACAGGGAAGAGATGGAAGCCGAGCTCACGTGAGACCTCAGGAAAACTCCCACAAGTCTTGGCTTGACTGTGGGGAGCTCTGGAGAGTGAGTAGAATACTGGAATGTCCCTGAGGCAAATGGAGAGGGGCTCTTGTGTGTGTGTGTGTGTGTGTGTGTGTGTGTGTGTGTGTGTTTGTGTGTATGTATGTGTGTGTATGTATATATAGGTAATGCTTACGCCCTTCTAGGCTTCTGTATCTGCGGGAAAAATGGCTCCAGTTGCCCGAGAGCCATTCTCTGAACAAGAGCCTCAGGTAGGTGCTGGGCAGTACAGATGGAAAGCAAAACAAAACTTTATGCTCCTTTTACTAGAATGTTACTATTCCCATTGTACAGATGAAACCAAAGCACACAAAAGTCAACTAACTCATCTGCAGTATGTAGAAAAGCCAGGAACGTCACTCATCCTGTTGGGTTCTCTCCCCGATGCCACAGCGAGGGTGGGTGAGTATCTGATCTTTGTGGAATGATCTCCTGGAGGAGGTGCCTTATGGAGCCTGAGAGTGCCTTATGGCACTCAGAATACTAGCACCAGTGACAGAATCAGGCTGGGCCCACAGGAGGCAGGTGGGATCTATATGATGGGGACCTCAAGGGAGGACTGACCAAGAACCATCTGGAATAACAATGAAGGGCTTTGTCTCTGCTTGCAGAGCAGAGAGGAGCCATGACCTCATCTCACTGGACCCAAGACTGTACTTTGAGGAATATGAAACTGGCAACCAGGATTAGGAGAGATTGGAGAAGGGTTGCTGGATAACAGGATTACCATTTTGAAGGCTGATGTCAAATGTGAGGTGATTGCTTTCAGAGTGATAAGGAAGTCCTAGACAGACATGATCCTAGGAAGGGACCTATGACAGGGCATCCTTACTGGGGAGAGGACAGGGTAGAGGGGGATGTCAGAGGCCTTGCTAAGGCCTCTTGCCTGTGAGATCCATTGCCTAGTCCTGCAGAGATGGACCTGATAAAAGAGGGGAGCAGGGAGTTGGTGTTTGGTTCTTCTGAGTTGCCTTTGGAACCTCAAAGCAGTGCAGATGCCTGAAGCCATTAGAATTGGAGGGTCCTGAGCTCTGCAGGGAGAGAGACCAGTGCTTAGATGTAGGTGGACAATAAAACCTTTAGAGTCTACATTCAGAAGTGGGGATGGAGGAGAGGTGGCGGGGGCACCAGGAAGGGCCAGTGCTATGTGGGCCAAGGGTAGAATGGCTACCAGAAAGGTGGTATAGGCACCCAGGGAGGTGTGGGGGGCCCTGAAGGCAAGGGTGGGGGGGCTGCTCTGCCCCTTCCCTTTGGGAAGTTGTACGTTGTGGAGTCGACTGACCTGCAGGTGCCCAGGAGGTGAGAGCTCAGCTTAGCTAGAGAGACTGAGTGGGATGCAGCCTGGGCTTCTGTTCACCATCAACCCTGGAGCACTCTTCGAGTGTGGAAACAGGGCAGTGGGTCACCAAGGCCAGCACCTTGGGGTAATGGGATGGCCACCACACTGGATACCTGACATTGTTGAGTGATCTGACCTTCAGAGTGGAACAGATGGGATTACAGTCCTGGCTGTGCCCTTTGTGCCCATTTCCTTGAGCCAGTCAGCTTCCAGAGCCTCTCTGGACATGATCCCTTACCAATATGTTGGGGTACACTACCTCCAAAGTTGGGTTATCCATTTTGGCTCTGGCTGGTGGGGCCAGATCTATTTGGTGGGTAGAATTGGGCAAGCTTCCCATTCTGCCCCTGTAGCGAGTTCCCAAAAGTGCTAGTATACAGAATAGCTCCTAATAGAAAGTGATTTTTGCGTTTTCCCAGTGGGAAGATTCTATATTTAAGGGAGGGGGTCAACTTGTAGTTGAGCATATAAACTCTTAGGGAAGTAGATAAAAGAGTCCAACGTCTATTTGTAGCATTTGATTTATTAATTGAGTTACACATACATATTTAAATTTTCCATGTTATATAAAAGAGTATGTTAATTTAGAAATACTGCTTTTTTCCCCTTCTGGCATTTATGGAGCAATTTTATTCAAAGACTTCCCAGGCCTCTGTCATTGCCACTGTGTGTGCTGCATTGAACCCAGTTTTCCATAGCACAAAATCTCCACTTCCATCTTGGTTGTTTGAGATCCAGCACTTTGTGGATCTGTATAAAATGCTGTCACTGGAGACTTGATCCCAAGCTGCTCATACTCATTTGCATAATATTAGGAGAATTTTTTTCCCATTTGTTCTGTAGGTGTATATTCATGATCTCCATGGTGTAACTACTTATGATACTTCTTTTAAAAGTGATTTGTAAAAGACTTGTTTAGAACAACATCCCTAGCTTGTAATTCTAAGGTCAAGCCCAGGAATAATTATTAAATAGGGGTTAAATATCTTTGCCTCCTCTTTTAACGATTTCATCAGGCAACCTCTTATAAACATCCAAAACTAGCATTGATTGAGGTCACTTCAGGCTAATGTCTTTTTCCCAAATGGCACTTTGTTGGTTAAAATAAAGTAAATGAGTGAACTGCTCTTTAATAGGAGAGAGGTTGTCAGGAATTTGAATATAAGTTTACTCACACTTCTTTTTGAAGGATGATTTTGGAAAAAAAACCACCTTTGCCTTTTGCTTGATCACAGAGAGTAGCAGTGGTTTCATAGATAATTGTTGCTGCATTGAATGAATGAGTGAAAGAATAAATATATCTAAGAATTTCATAAATACCTGCTATGGCAGAGTGCCCACCACATAGTAGGTGCTCAGTAAAGACCAATTATTTTCTCTTGACTGAGTTCCACTGCATCATTTCCACCTCTTCATTTAAGGAGTGACCTGTAGGTTACCTTTGCCCACTCTGTCTCACTCATGGTGTTGTTAGGCTCTCTAAAAGTGAGACCCCTTGATGTCTGCCTGCACAGTGGGACTCAGAACCTGCACGGACCGGCTATACTTGCTTCTTTTGCCTGCACTATCTCAGACTACACCTGCCTTCTTCCTCCATCAATCTACTTTGTCATGACCCATCAAAAGGCATGTTCTTCCAAGGGCTGTGCACACATGTTTTTTCTTCTGTTGGGACTGCTTTCCCCATCCCCTTCTTCCTTACGAACTCTTATATCTACCTCTGGTGTCTCTTCCTCGGGGAGGCCTTCCTGATCCTTAGATGAGATTGACAGTTCCCTTTGCCAGCCTCCCTGCCACTTCATGTTATGTTCTCATTGGACCGGGTATCTCTCCTTCCCAGCATTTATCCAGGCTGTAATTTAGCAGGCATTTGGGTGGTTATTTGATTGATGCATGTGTCCTCCCCTGGATTATAAACTCCATGAGGGAAGGGACCTGGTCTCCTTCACAGCTGTGCTTCTAGTCTGAGAATGGTGCTAGACACACAACAGGGGCTCAAGAAAACATTTGCTGTGTGTTTGGCTGAGGGTGTGGTGCCTGCAGGTTAAGTTGTTCAATGGAGGTTAAGGGGTGCCATTTGAAACATCTTGACTTCCTTCCTGAATCTTGAAGCCCCTCCTGTAAGTCTCTAGAAGATGTCAGTTTCTATCATTTTACATAAATATGATAGGCTCAGGAAATGAAGGCACGTGGATGCCTGGAACATCTAGCTGCAAATTGTTATTTCCATATAAAGTGGCACTTCTTTCTCTGGAGAAATGAGTTGGACCTTTCAGTTTAATCAGCTGTTTTTGGTATTCTCAGGAGACAGGGGTGAAGACTGAGAGTTGTCTAAAAGATGCCTGTACTGTAAGAGCTGAAACTGTGAGCTAATGGGGAACCAGTAGTTGTGAACCCACAGAAGCTGGACTTGATAAATTTCATGTCACCATGTCTAGAACCTGGGGCTGGAGCCACACAAACCAACTAGAAAGCCAAGCAGAAATGGACTGAGTTTTCCCTTTCTCCTACCTGACCTGTCGTGCACACAGGTCTTCCATCTAGCCTTTCACTTTTTCTCTTCCTCTTCCTCTTCCTCTCCCTTCATCCCCCAGTCCTCTAGTCCAGGGGTCTCATTTATGCACCTCAACTGAAGTCCTCCTTCCCTTTTCTTTCCTCCCTCTCTCTGCTTCTTTCCCCACTTCCCATTAGCTTTTCCTGATGTTACTTTCCAAATAACTCAATTTATACTCAAATTTTGATCCCAAGATCTGTTTCTGGGGAAATCCAGCCTACAACACTATGGATCTTTTATTCCCCAAGGCAAACTCCTTGTTAGAATTCTAGCAATACACATCTGTCTATTCATTCATTCCACAAACATTCCTGGAGTGCACAACATGTGCCCGGCACTATGTTCGTGAGCATACAGGTGTGAGCAATAGCAGACAAGGCTCCTACTCTCATGGGGTTTACTGACTCATGGGAAGAATAGACATTAACTAAACAATTCCACTGACAGGAGTAAAAAGTCAAGATGTGTTAAAGTGTGGTGAAAGAAAGAGATGTGGTTCTGGGAGGAAGGAAATCTGAGGAAGCTGCACAACCTGGAAGGCCAGGGGAGACTCCCCTGAGGCAGTGATCCTTGAAGTGAGATCCAAGGGCAGGGGACTGTGAGCCAATTCCCTGTAATGAGGGATGTTTCCAGTGAACACCCAGAAATACTGATGGAGTAGGTGAAGTCTGAGCCTGCAGGATCTTGTAGAAGACATTGAGAACAAAGGAAAATCACAGCTTGGTTTAAGCAGCATAGTGGCACTAAGGAGGACAGATCCAGGCCATGTTGTTGGCCATTGAAGAAGATGGTCAGCCCAGTTGTTAGAAAACCAGGCACATCTAGGAGGTAGATATTTGGGTGGCCAAGTCCACATTCTCCTCATTCCTTACTTGAATCCTAGATAACTCCTGGGCAACATCCAGAGAATTGACAGCAGGGAGGAGCTCCTGGAAGGCCCAAATTTCATGTTCTCTGAACAGCTTTCTTTGAGGCTTGTCCTGCCCTCCATATCTCTCCACGCCAAAATTAGTTGCTCTGTGTATATGCCCACAACTGTGTATAAAGCCCTATAGAATGTTCACTACTCAGTTGGAGGCTCCTTGAGGGCCAGGACTATGCCTTGTTTATTTGTCACCTGAGCCCAGAGACAGCAGCTCTATGGGGGTGTGCTGAGGGAGCTCCCTTTTCTTTAGAAATTCCACCACAGCCTAAAGCCAGGCTAGCAGCAGTGCTCCAGCTCTGAGGGAAGCACGTGGCATCCTCTGATGCTTGGTGACATCTCAAATGAGGCTCTAACTTTGCACAGCAGATGGGCCCCAAGGCCTAGGGCCTCCTGATTGCTGTGTGGTTTGCAAGCCCTTGGAAACAACTGCCAGGCCTCCATATGTATGGGCAACAGCCAAACAGCTGCCTTAAGCTACAGTAGAAGCAAGGTCTGCCATGTGGCTTTGGAGAGACTGTGCGGGTGACCTGAAAGCTTTGGCCACAGGGTGCTGCTGTCTTTATGTTGCTGGTGGGTGGAAGGAGCTTCACTTCCTTTCCAGTTAAGACCCGGGTCCTACCATCTGTCCATACTGTGTTGACTGTGTGGGTTGGCAGGCTGGTTTGTAGAGAAGGGTTTGGGAATGAGGACAGATGGGAGTAGGGATTCATAAGCAGGTCATAGGAGTTCTGGCTCCTAGAACTCAAGATTGGGATCCTTGGTACTTGGGTTGAAAACAAAATGAGAATTCCTAAAAGACAACCCTTTTTTGTTCTTATTACACTTGGAAAGGCAGATCAGCCTAGTGAGGAAAAACGAGCACTTCTCTGGATGCCAGGGGACCTTTGTTTCAGCCTTTGTTTCATTTGCCTTTATATGTTGTCTGACCTTGACCAATTCATTTGGATCATCTGATATTCAGCATCATCATCTACGTAACCAGGAGGTTGGAGTTACTTTGGAGTTGTGGACCTCCAACTTCATTTCCAGCCTTGCGATTCCAGGTACCTAGAACATTTAGGATTCCAGGACACCTCAAGGCAGGGGGTAGCCCCAAGGGTGTGACTGGGAAATTCCCAATAAGTGGAGTCCACCTGCTATGATCACAGCCTCGAGGTTAGGCAGGAAGCTGTGAACTGTTTGTTAAACTTTGGATTCTCACTTTGTCACCTACTAGCTGTGAGATCTTTTATCTTAGTTTGCTCAGGCTGCCATAATGCAATACCATAGACTGAATGGCTTAAACAATAGAAATTTGTTTTTCTCGCATTTCTGAATGCTGGAAATCTAATATCAGGTCACCAGCATTGTTGATTTCAGGCAAAGGCTCATTTCCTGGCTTGTAGACAGCTGCCTCTTCTGCAGGTGGATGGGGGGAGGTGGTGCGGTGGTAAAGATAGACAGAGAGAGATACAGAAGCAGAGAGAGACAGAGGCAGAGATAGAGA
Source organism: Tarsius wallacei (assembly GCA_963574415.1). NCBI lineage: Eukaryota > Metazoa > Chordata > Mammalia > Primates > Tarsiidae > Tarsius > Tarsius wallacei. The sequence goes on along the minus strand of CAUYQG010159360.1, from coordinate 1,408 downwards.
TAGAGACACAAAGAGAAAAGAGAAACAGGAAGACAGAGTTACAGAGAGCAACTCTCTGGTGTCTCTTCTTGTAAGGACACTAATCATATCATGAAGGCCTCACCCTCACAACCTCATCTAAATGCTAATAATCTCTCAAATGATACATCTCTAAATACCATCACATTGGGGGTTAAGGTGTCAACATATGAATTCTTGGGGGACACAAACATTCAGTCTATAACAGAAAAGCTCCTTATTTTTCAACTTGAGTTTGGTAAGAATAATGTAACTCACCTGTATCTAGTTATTTATTGCCTTAATTAGTGTAACAAACTCTCCCCAAACTTGGCAGTTTAAAATAACATTATATTATTTCTCATGACTCTACAGGTCAACTGAGGTCAGGCTTAGCTGATCTTGTGTGACCTCACTCATATCTGAGTGAGGCTTGGAGGACTGACTTGTTGAGGTTAGCCTTGGCTTGTGTGGCTTTTCTCCATGTGGTCTTCTATACCCCAGCAGGCTAGCGCAGACTCATTCTCATAGAAATGCAAGGATTCAAAGAGAGTGGAAATGGACAATTCTAAGCCTAGATCTTGAGATATGTATACATTTTTTTATAACTTGTTTTTTATTTTATAGACTCATAGCTAGACTTTAGACTTTTAAGTTGGGGCTGGAACAAATGAAGACTTTTATGACCACTGGGATGGAATGATTTTGCGTGGAAGATTTTGTCTATTTGTTTTGTGTTGTGTTAAGCCTGTAGTTTTATGTCTCTAATCAACCTGAAAAATTCTCAGTCATTCTTTCTTCCCAAATTGCTTCTGCATTAGCTTCTCTCTCCCCGCCCCCTTCAGAAACTTCAATTCCGTGTGTTAGACACTTTCACTATGTCCCTTATATATCTGACATATTTTCCTATATTTTTAATCTTTTTTTTCCTTTCCAAGTTTCTTTTATTTTAACTTTTAAATTTTTTTATTTTAAAATTGTGGGGTAAAATTCAGGGTTAGGTATACAAATATTCATTATGCAGGTGCCGTTGTTGATGAGGTGTGCCCCTACTTCCCCAGGCAGATTCCCACTGCTGCCCATCCCACATCCCCACCCCACCCCCCACAGTTTCCCACTACTGTCAATCCTTTTCTTATAGTATTATGATAGTTGTTCAAAGTCCACTTATGAGTGAGAACATGTGATACTCAGTTCTTTGTTTCTGTGAGAGGTCACTCCGTATTATAGACTCTAATTCCATCCAGGTTGCTACGAAGTTCTTGATTTTGTTCTTCTTTATGGCTGCATAATATTCCATTGTGTATATGTAGCACATTTTAAAAATCCAGTCCTCTTTTGATGGGCAGCACACTTGGTTCCATGTTCTTGCTATTGTGAACAATGCTGCGATAAACATATGTGTGCTTGT
>CAUYQG010159354.1:0-19181 GCA_963574415.1 Tarsius wallacei | reverse complement strand
CACTTATCACAGTCTCTCTGGCATTGCTGTTATTTCTGGGTATCTTATCTTCCTTACTAGAGCCCAGGCTCTCTAAGGAACAAGATTCTGTCCCAGTCATTTTTTTATTTCTAGCATCTAGGATGGGGTATGGTATGACCTGAATCAATATTTAATAAAAAAAAAGATGGGTGAAAATGAAAGAAGAATTTTATGGTTTTCCCTATCTTTATATGGAATGTCACTACCTCCTCTTATATAGGATCTCAATCAAATCTCTTGAAAGAGAGTTCTGAAATATGTAAAAGGAATAGAAGATATCTTGGAACTTAAAAAAAAAAGAAGAATTTCAAGGGAATTTAGGAGTAAGTCTTTTGGGAGATTAAAGTCAACCCACAAATGCTTATGGAAAACCCACTTTAATTAACCCTACTTGCTCTGGGGAGTCTGGGACTGGGCAGGAATAGAGATAGACTTTGTACCACTAAGAGTCCTAAGGTTACAAGTAACAGAAATTGTCTTTGGGTAATAAAAGCAGAGAAAATAGTGTACTGGAAAGATATGGGGAAGTTTACATATTAAAGGAGAAGGCTGAAGAACTGGGCTCCAAAAATTACAGGACAATACAGAGGCAAGTATACAGTAGAAACTAAGGAATGGCTCCAATTCATTGTTCAATTTGTGCATTGCTATAGGCACAATTCAATTCAACCAATTATGCCATTCAAGGTTTAAAATCCAGAAAAAGAATCTAGTTGTTCTAAGTTGGATCACATGCTCCTCCTTCGGCTATGGAATGGTCCTTTCCATAGAAGAGATGCAGTACCTCCAAGAGATGTGATTTCCTAAAAGGAAATCAGGTGCCATTAACAAAAGAAAGAATAATAAGTGCATGACAACCAAAACACAACTAATGTTCACAACAGTCTTACCTTGGAAAATATCCAAATTAGAAAACTACTTTAAGGACTAAACCTCTCTTATAGCTAGAGGGAAATATGAGACCCTAGAAAACTTTTAATATTTGGGCTTGAAGTTCAAATACAACACATTCAGACAAGTAGTATCAAATATCTTGTTCACCACTCATTGTTGCCCATATATTTCAGGGTTCTTTTTATCCTGTTAATTGCTTAGAAAGCCATGCTTTAAGCAGGAAAAAAAAGATTAAATAAACCTTGGAAGAAGTAATTAAATAATGACTAAATCTGAAATTGGAGTCAATGAGAACATTAAGGTAACTGAATTTCTGTCAACATTTTTGTTTGTTTTCATGTGGACACAGAACCAAGGTATAGCTGAAGGAAAGATGAACAAACTGAGATTGTTAAGTGAAATTCTGGAAGTTCTGGAAATTACATTATTTTCTGTTTTCAGATTCTCACTTTTATTAACACTTGAAAATGGCATTTTGTCAACAAATATCTGTTGTATGTCCCCTACTAATACTAATAGTCTAAGCTTTTTAAGTGTTTCCATGTATCAGATACTCTGCTAAGATCTTTAATATATTACTTATTTAATATTTGTAAGAACCTGTCTTGGCCCATTTAGTGTTGCTATAACTGAATACCTGAAATCAGATAGTCTATAAAGAAAAGAGGTCTATTTGGCTTATGATTCTGGTAGCTGGGAAATTCAGGATTGGGCATTAGTATCTGATGAGGGCCTCAGGCTGCTTCAACTAAGAGTGGAAAGCAGAAGGGGAGTTAGTGTATACAAAGAGATCACATGGTGAGAGAGGAAGCAAGAGAGAAAGAGGAAAGTTGCCAGGCTCGTTTTAACCACCAGCTGTTATAGGAACTAATCGAGCAAGAACTCACCCCTAAGAGTGAGTGGGGTTGCTCAAGGATCCACTCCATAACCCAGACATCTCCCACAAGGTCCCATTTCCCAAAATTGCCACAATGGGGATCAAATTTCAACATGAGGCTTGAGGGCTACAAACCAAAGCAGAATCTAATGAGGGTAGTTATTCTCAGTATTAGAAAACTAGAGGTCAGAAAAATTCACAAACTTGCCAAAAGTTGGACAGCTGGTAAGAAGCAAAACCGAAGTAAAATAAAGAAAATAATTATGTGAAAAATAAATACATTATACATACAATTACAGACATGGTTATTTACTTTAGTAATTATTTCTGAAGCACTAAGATTACTTATCTATGCAAGGAGCAGTTCCTCAATAAGTATATATTAAAAACAGGAATTTATACTATGATACTAAAAATATGACTTCCAAGAAATTTTTTGAGGGTAGGAAAAAAATCCATCAGCACAATAAAAGTGCTTTTTATATAGACTACTATGACCTGTTATTTCTTCTACTGACTCTGAAAATGGTTTTCAGTTGTTTTATTAGAAGTAAATTCAGAAGAAAAAAGAGTTGATCAGTTGTGGTTTTTTTTTTGCCATTGCTTCTACTTGCCCTGGAACAGTTTATTAATAGTGGTGGTGAAACGTATTTCTTTAACATTAAAGAAAAATCAGGGTAATCAAGACAGTGCAAATCAAAATTACAAGTAGATACAATTTCAACCCCATTAAAATGGCTAAAATGAAAATGACAGATAATAACAAGTATTGATAAGGATGTGGACCACTGGATTTCTCTTACATTGCTAGTAGGATTATAAAATGGTACAACTACTTTAGAAAATAGTTTAGTAGTTCCTCCAAATGTTAAAAATATGATTATGTTAATATTAATCCATATGACCTAGCAATTCCATGCCTAACTATATACCTATGAGAAATGAAAATATATGTCCAAACAAAAATGTGTGCATGAATGTTTCTAGTAACATTATTCATAATAGCTAAAAATGGAAACACCATGATGTCTAACAATTGATTGATGGATTTTTTAAAATGCAATAGATTTATACAGTGGAGTATTACTCAGCAATGTAAAAGAAATTAAATATTGACATATGTAAAAACATGGATAAACCTAGAAAATATCATGCTAAGAAGCCAGTAACAATGGGCCACTTATTGTATGATTTTATTTATATGAAATTTTCAGAATATGCAAATTTATAAAATAAAGTAGATTTTCGTAGTTTTCAGGGGCTAAGGGATGAGTGAATAGAGTGTGACTGCTAATAGATATGAGGCTGTTAGGGGGGATGATGAAAATGTTATCAAATTAGGTAGTAGAATAGGTTACTCTGTGAGTATACTAAAACTCTGTGAACACACTAAGCTCCGAATATACTAAAACCCACTGAAATGTATACTTTAAAGGGGTGAATTTTATGGTATATACCTCAATAAATCTGTTATTTATAAAGAAAAATCAGGGTCAATTATTCTCTCACTGAGTGGTAAATTTGTGGAATGACTTGCAGTTCCCCAAGCTTGCTATTTTCAGACATTTTTACAACTATGAACACGCTTTACAGACTTCTGCCCAATTACCCATCCCACCCTAACCCTTACCCTGCCCAGAAAATTTCTTATTCTTCTTTCATGAGTTGGCTCAAATTTTTTCTCCACTAGAAAAATATTTTTGACTACTTAGTTCAACATTGAGCTGCATCTGTCTGAAAGTCTGGTTGAACCTCACAAGCATCTATATTCCAACACAAATAATACTCCGTGGCAAATTTTTTTTTAATGTGCCTGTCTCTCATTAGTGTATAAACTTCTGGAGCCATTTATCTCTGTGTTCTGAGGTCTAGCACTGTGCCTGGTACCTGGTAGCACTTAGAAATGTTTACTGAATAAATTGAATAAATAAATAAATAATACATAGATAAATGCTTAAAGACAGAAAAGTGAACAAAAGAGTATCTTCTAGTTAAAAGATTTTATATCGGGGTATATTCTAATCACAGAAAGCATCTTGGATTTAAACCCTAAGTACTTTCATATGTTGAATTCAAGTTACCTGTAGAAATCAATGCTACAATAAATAAATATTTGCTTTCCAAATTTGAGTTGTAGCTCAGCACTCAAGTGTCCCAGGATAAGCTGAGCTTCCTAAGAAGAGCAAGAATGTCTCACCACATAAGATACTCTTACACAATTAACCAGCTATGTTGCAGGGTCCTAAAACATTTCATTGGAACATCTAGCCTTGGTTGTCAATAAACCCAAGGCATTTAAAAGTTGCATCAATAGTCTATTGCTATGGGAAAGAGAACCTCTGGTGAATAAATTTAACTCAGACTGTCTTTCCAAAACAATAATTCCCAGCCCTACACTGTGGTTTGAAACATCTGAACAAGATTACCAAATAGACAAAAAGATTAATAATTTATAATGAATTTTGATCAGTAAGACTTTTTTGATGCACAAATTCAAATATTTAAGCAACTGATGGCATCCTAGAGATAAGAAGCCACTGTGAATAAACAAAATAGATACCAAATAAGCCTTCATGGAGATTACCTGATAACAGGAGAAGAGATATAAGCAAAAATAATTCCAAGCAGAGAGAACAATTAGTGTAAAGGTGAGAATATGTTTGGTGAATTGATGGAGGCCAATGTGCTGGGTCATAATGAACATTACATAGCAGTTAATGATCGTTACTATTATTCCCTGTAGAGATAGAACTGTTGGTCACATTTCTCCTTCCCATTTCCCCCAACCAGTATTTTGCAAAGCCACCTTTGCCATGATCTCATAAATACAGAGTCTGTTTTCCTGCCCCCACTGATTTTGGGCTTGGTAGATGACTTGTTTGGGTTCATGAAAAACGGGCAAAATTACATTATTTCCCAGATGAGGACTTAATCGGCAACACATTGCATGTTTCTGCCTGCCTTCCACATGGAGGGACCTTCTTTTGTCCTGAGTCCTGGAATGAACATGCATGAAGCAGAGCCACTTCAGTGAACCTGCAGACACAGAAGAGATGGTGTTTTTTTAAACCACTGAGTCTGCAGGTGGTTAATTATGCAGCATTATAATTGTAGGCAATAGTTTACAGATGTAATCCTCAATATAATTCTTACACATTATTAATATACCTTTCTTTCTGTTTTCCACTTTTATAAACATCATTCTACTGTTTATATAGTCTATAGTTGCCAAATCGTCCCTGGAAATGGCAAGTTGTTTGTAAATCATAAATAAAACAAAAGGAGCCTAGCTATATTTGGAAGAAATAAACCTCATCTAATCAGATTCCCAATTGGCTCTGGTCACTTGTTTACTTGAAGAAAAGCAAAGGTCCTTTCTCTCCTCCCCATTTCTGTTTCCACATCTGCACCAAGACATATGTTGATTCCATTTCATAGTTTGAAGTTTTTGCATCACTGAAAAAAAAATACACCACTTTGTAGCTTGTGGTTTATGTGTTGGCATTTTAGCATGTTAGCACTAGTCATTCAAAAGATGAGTGATTCCATTACAAGGTAAAATCCACCAAGGGAAGTGTGCAGTTACTTTTATAAATAAACCCAATTTATGCCTCATTTTTATAAATTTTAGTTCCTAGGCTAAATTTTTCAAAGGAAGTTCAGGCTTTCATACATGTGTATCCAATAGGAACCTAATAGGAACACAAGCAGAAAATTAATCTCATCAACTATAGTAAGAAACACTATAAAACTTCCTTCTCAGGAACTTAAATACTAAACATTTTCTAAAAACATTTAAGCCATTCAGCAAGTGATTATTGAGTGTAGGTTCACAAAACATGCCAAGCAATATAGAGCTACAAAAAAGGGTGTGACCCAAAGTGAATATTCTAAGAAATGACTTTAACAATGGAAACTGCTGGGAGCTATCTTAATATGAAATTCTTTAAAGCAGATCTTAAGACAAAGACCAGAGCCCAGGGAGCTTATACAGGAGGTGATTCTAGATGGTACAGTAAAGAAGAGAAAGTAAGAAAGACAAAGAAGAGAGAAAGCTAATAAATTTCACATTAAAGAGCAGGTTGCCACTGTGGGCAACTGGGGCTCAATCCTGCTGGAATCCTCTGAGAAACTGTGTAGAACACACCCGAGAATCCTAAGACTAGAGGGCAGAGAGGCTGGAGCATTTACCCACTTACATTCATCCTCTAGTGTTTGAAGGTTGAATCCAAAAACAATAACTCCCCCACACTTCCAGTTGTGCCTGCTTTCAGCAGATCAAACTTCCTTAGGCAAAGGAAGGTCCTCAGATGAGAGCTTAAAGTAAGAGGCTTAAAGTTTAAGAGCTACTTAAATTCAGGTGGGCATGATGCAAGATGTCATGTATATATCTGCTACAGGAGCACAATTTCTTTCATCAGTTATAACAATAGGCAATATTTGCTGAACACTTACTATGTGCCAGGCACAGTGCTAAGCCTGTTGCTGACATCCTATCATTTAATTTTTGCAAGAATCTTATCAAGTAATTACTATTATTATCATCTTCTACAGACAAGAAAATTAAGAAATTTGCTAAGGTGACACAGCAAGTGAATGGTGGAGATTTGAACATGGGTAGTCTGACCACAGAGCCATGGTCTAAACAACAATTTACTACTAAGAAAACAAGATCCTCAAAGATGGGGAAGACAGTGGAGCATATAATCCTCTGGGAAAGCTTCATGGAGGAAATATACTTGAGCAGTACTTTAAGATTTATTGAGTAAAGAAGTACAGAAAAATAAATGAGCTTACACATAATAGGGATGGGGAAAGAGGAAGATGGAAAGTAGCTGTAACATAATGGGCACAAATTAAATTAAAAATTCACATTGGAGAGTACACAGAGTTGATCTTTATTATGCAGTAAGTCATACAGAATATTGTAAGTAACTTTATGTTTGTTCCCTCAACAAATATGCATTGAGCATCTACTTCATACTTGGCACTGGTGCCACAGGGATTAAAAAAAGACCCAGACAAGATCTGCTAGGGGATAGACACATACAGAAGAAATGTGTTATTTCTGTTTTCTAATATTAGAACCCTTCCTTTTAATGCAGTTCCCATTCAGTGAGGTTTATATGGAGTTCCACCTCCTCTAACCTCCTACACACACACATACACACACACACACACACACACACACAATCAGTCACTTGCCCACAGCCTGGCTAGTTAGTTCATCTATTCTCTTGGCTTTGGTGATCGTTTTCAAGATGGATATGCAAACTAATTTAGATTGTTCTATTGAAGCTGAGAAGGCGATAGCCTCTGATGGTCAGGGTAAGATGTGGGGGTGGGGCTTCCATCTTGCCCACCACAAAGAGAAAGAGTAAAGCCAAGCAGAGGAAACAGCTTTGAGGAAGGGGGAGTCAGTGTCAATACTGCCGATACTATTTTAAGCTCTGAACTCAGTCTTGACAATAAACAAGAGATGAATTTTACCTCAAATTTATCAGAAGAAACCCTCTTAATTGCACCCAGAAGATGGGAGTTTGGTTAGGTAGCCAAACTTTTCTTAAGATGGTTTTTTTATAAAACTTAACCAACCAAAGATTCAGAGTTAACAATCTGTTGGTCTTAGGTGTTCTGCAGGACACCAGAATACATTAGCCCTTTCTACTGTTCTGACTCATTGCAAGCCATCAACCTGCGCTGAATATTGACATAGGGTGAAATTCTGGAATAGCTTTATAGAATTCGGGTGGAAATCTTAACTGTAGGTGAATTTTGTCCTTGATTGAAAGAGCTTATCTATCCAGCACTGAATCCTTCTAATTATAATATTTCTTTTATAAAACGCTTTCTCTTCCCACTCACTAGTCTAATCTGCTTCGGTTCATTTTCCTTGGCTTGAGATTCAGACTATGAATGTTGGCATAGATTGACCACATGTGAAATTTCTTTCACAAGGTTTAGGAGCCCAAAGAAGCTAAACATAGAAATGCAAAACTAAAATTAATTTCAGAAAAGAATGCTCTTGAATCATGCAATACATCTAGTGTCTTGATGTAAAACAACTACCCTTTCAAGAGGGTACTTGGAATGAAAATAACGAGATAGAAAAGTGGTACAAGGTAGCAGTAGAGAGAAAGAGAAGAAAGAAGAAAAAATGAATCTTATCAGACTTTAAGGTGCTAATGGGTATATCTGCAGTTGATGCCTGTTCAAATTGAAGGATTATATATGAGCATCTGTTTTTATCTGAGATGCTCCAGTCACTTGTAAAGAAGCTAGGTCAAAGTCAATTGAATCAAGTATTTGTGAGTGCCTTCTATGTGTCAGGCACTGTGTTAGTTGCTAGCGACACAATAAGGAACTCGAATCTCTTTCTCTCTTTTTATCCATATAGTTTCTTCTGTATTGGCCTCATTATTACAGAGTAGGATTCAATATGTATGCCTTCAATGCTTAAGCCTGGAGGACAAAAAAATTATAATTGATCAGATCTAATTCTCATGTTCAAACCTGAAAATCGAGGAACTGTTCAGAAAAGAATAGGTGCCAGATAAACCAAAACATCAAATGTCTTCTTCATGGGGAGATACTAAGATACATAACTCTGATGTCATGTTACAAATTCCCCATCTTTAAACCTCAGTCTGTGACTCTCTTCAGGTAAAAAAGGATGGGGAGGTAATGATTACATTGAATGAACCATCTAAGTCTGACCTCTCTTTTCTGATGTCTAGCCTGAGAGACATTGAGAAGTAAAATGATCAAAAACCAGGGAGCATCCATAACTTGAGATGGAGCTCCTTCCTAGGTCAAGCATGGACAATCAGCTGCATAGAGAATATCTAGGCAATCCTAGTTTGGATACAAAGGCAGTTTATTCAATATTTTCCCAGGACAGAGAGCACCTGCTACATACCCTTTGACAATGATAATAAAAACCATTGCTTAGTGTGATAACTTCCACACTAATAGTACTCAATACATATTTGTGGGGTGAAGGAAAAACCTGTGTAAAATGGTAAATTAGACCACACCTGCCCATATCACCTGAATTATAAAACTGAGCTTAAGAAAAATGAAAATTTGGGGGAAGGCAAAACTTATCATCTAGACAAGCAGTTCTCAAATGTTAAGACTTGAGGACACTTCTACTTTTTTTTAAGTGATTGAGGACCCAAAGAACTTTGCATTTTTGTTGATTATGTCCATGACTATTTACCATATTTGAAATTAAACTAATAAATGTATTAAATCATTAATATGCAAATATACATTCCATAAACTGTCACAACAATGACCTTAAAACTCTACTATACACTTATGAGTGAATGTTGCAATGACAAATAATATCGTAGTATTATGAAAATAGTCTTGATCTCATGGACCCCCTTAAAGGGTTTTTGACATTTCCAAGGGTCTCTGAACCACAGTTTGAGGATCTCTAATATAAAGGTTTTAGAAACTTTAAGTATTTCTAGGAAGCTAAACAAAATTATTGAATATTGAATTCAATAAGACTTATAGTATGTTCACATTGTTTACCTTGATTTTTAATCACTAGGCGGAAGAAGCTGAATTTAGCTTCTGTTCTTTTCTATTTAAATACTCTGTAAATCGAAAGGGAAAAATACTAATAGAAGATAGACCGTAACCTATAAATGAAAGGAGGTTACTTGTTGTTTTGTTTTTGTTGAGACCCTTCTAATGATTAACCACCATTTCCCTTTTTAAAGACATTTTGGGATGGACACGGTGGCTATTGACTGTAATCCCAGCACTTTGGGAGGCAGAGGCTAGCGGATTTCTTAAGCCCAGGAGTTTGAGACCAGGCTGCCCAACATAGCAAAAACTCATCTCCATAAAACATACAAAAATTAGCCAAGCATGGTGGCATGCACCTGTAGTCCTAGCTACTTGGGATGCTGAAGTGGAAGGATCGCCTGAGCCCATGAGGTCAAGACTGCTGTGAGTCATGGTCCTTGTGATCATGCCACTGCACTCCAGCCTGGGTGACAGACTGAGACTCTGACTGAGGGGGCAGGCATTTTGACCCTCCTTTGAATAGATTGGTGTCATTGGCCTCATTCAAAATCCAAAGTCTTTCCAATCAAATTTTTGCTAAACATTGTATAAAACTGCATTTCACTGAAAAGTGTCCAAATCATGGTGATTCATTTGGAGAGAGAAGTTCAGGACACTGGCTTGGATAAGCTAAACATAATGGAAGACTGCTGACACCATGAACATGTAGACTTTGGAAGCAGTAAGGGAAGGAAGGTATCTCACTTCTTTTCCTGGGCAGTTTGAAGGACAAAGCAAGTCTCATTCCCAATGATGCTAGCTTCACTTATGTAGCCAAAAAGAAGATGACCCTGGCTTCAAAGGTGTCAAGACATTCCTTAAGAATTCTTTTCTACAGACAATTTGAGGTGGCCCTGAGCATTTCTAGGTAAATCCCAACCAAAACTAAGTAAGCAGGAAGGCCATTTCCTTCTAACCAAATTTCCAAATACAGTAAGTCTCCTACATACAAATAAATGAGTTCCGTTCCAAGAACGTGCTTGTAAGTCCAACAAAGTTTGCCTAGGTACCAACTAACATAATCAGCTATATAGTACTATACTGTAATAGGTTTATAACACTTTATTCACACAAATAATATATAAAAAACAAACACAAAAGATAAAGAAAACATTTTAAATCTTACAATACAACACATGACAATGTATTCCAGACACATGAGCTAGCTTACGTGATCAACTTGAAGGTTAATATGTAGGATCATTTGCTGAGGGATAAGTTTTCTCTTCTGAAGTATTCACAATATGTTGGCTGCACTGGGTCAAGCCTGCTACCACATTACAGTGCGTGTGTGCGCGCGCGCACACACACACACACACACACACACACACACACACACACACACACGTCCTGCATTCTTTTTTTTTTTTGGAGTTGGCTCACTCTGTCGCCCAGACTGGAGTGCAGTGGCCACTCCCGGCCACCGCAGCCTCAACCTGCTGGGCTCCGGCGATCCTTCTGCCTCAGCCTTCCAAGTAGCTGGAACTACAGGCGCACGCTACCACTCCCGGCTGATTTGTTAATTTATTGTAGAGATGAGGTCTCGCTTGCCCAGGCGGGTCTCGAACCCATGGGCTCTGGCAATCCACTCACCTCAGCCTCCCAAAGCGCAGGATTACAGGCTGAGCCACCGAGCCCTGCTCGTCCTGCATTCTTAATGGCCTTAGTATTGAGGAGCAACTTCAACATCAGACATTGTGACAAATAACTGTGGTAAACTCTCCTTGACAATTTTGGGTCAACTAATTATTTGGCAAATTGATTTTTCAGCCAATAGATATATTTTATTTTATTCTATTTTTCTTCTTCTTCTTCTTCTTTTTTTTTTTTTTTGATAAGAAAGCAGGAATTTATTACAAAGACAGAAAAGCTCCTCCAGTGGGAAAGGACCCGAAAGAGGGTTACCCAGCCAATAGATTATTAACAAACTATTTTATTGTGTGTCAACCATTCTAAAAATTTACATAGCTTCTCTGCAGGTGTATAAGGAACTGGTTTAGATGAGCCCCGGGGAATAGTTGAATCATCCAGCCTGTAGAGACAACATAAAACACACATGGACCAGTCAAAAAGAGGTGCCCTCTGCTGTACAATAAGAACCTCTCTAGACAGAGCAGTTGTATTTGATTGGCTTTCTACATGCTTAGCCTCAGTGTCCTCATCTGTAGAATAGGAATGATGATTACACATCTCAGGACTATTATAAAGACTAAAGGAAATGTGGTATACAAAGTACCCAGTGCAGTGGCCAGCACAAAGGCAGAACTCAATTAATACCTGCTAACTACTGTTACTATTATTATTAATTCCAGACATTACTGTGGCAATCCTATTTCCCTTTTTAAAAGAAAATGGTTGCTCAAATTACACACCTCTTGCCTCCAAGCCTGGAGTCCCCTTACCTCCGCCTTTCTCAACTTCCTAGCCATTGTACTTGACTCATTCTTTACCCTCCATACTTCACTTAAACATTGCCTCTTCCAGGAAGCCTTCTCTGGTGCCCCAGTTTAATTAAGTGCCCCTGTATATCCACAGTCTTAGCCCTCATTGCTACTTATTGAACTCACTATTTAGTTGTCTGCTTTTTCTTAGAACAAAGACTCTAAGAGCAGAAGCCATCTCCATATTGTTTACTATGGTATCTATAATTCCTAGCACAGAGACCAACATGTAGGAGATAGATGAATGGACAAATGAATGAGGCATAGGCTGGGAACATGCTACTGACCTAGGGCCAGATCTGCCTTGTCCTGATAGTGGGGCAAAGCCAGCACTGAGTTGCACAGCTATTTAGAGACACAGCATCTATGGGGAAAACCTGACTGAGACCTAGAGGAAGGCTCCCATGGAGCTTCTCCAGCAGAACCCCAAAGACAGAGAGATGGCTGTCGTTTTTGACTTCTTGTCCCTGTGGTCCTTCCAGCCTCCAGATATGACTGCTCTAGGCCACCAGGGAGTTTTTTCCTCACAGGAATTGCAGGAAGGTCTCCTGATCTAAGAGCAGGAAGCTTGAGTTGTGATTCTGTCACTGTGGGACTTTGATTGAGTGCCTTCACCTCTCAGAGTCTTGCTTTTCTCTGGTAAATATTCTACAAGAGTTATCTCTTTTTACAATTCTACAAGGTAAAAGCAGGGTTAGCTTCCAGACAAACAGCTGTTCTAAGAATTTAATGAAGTCTATTCTTTATCCTTCCATCTTTCTTTCTCTCGCTCCCTTCCTTCCTTCCCTCCTTCCTTCCTTCTTTCCTTCCTTCTCTCCTTCCTTTCTTCCTTCCCTCCCTTCCTTCCTCCTTTCCTCTTTCCCTTCTTCCTTCCTTTCTTCCTTCATTCCCTCCTTCCTTCCTTCCCTCCCTCCCCTCCCTTCTTCTTTTCTTCCTTCCTTTTTTTCCCTCCTTCTTTCTTTTTTTAACACATATTTATTATTTACTGTGAAATAAATATGACTAGTATATTATTAATAAAGAAGTAGATAAATAGGATACCTTCTTCATACTGTTTACAATCTGGGGTGAGGTGGGGGGAACTAAGGTTCATTAAAAAAGGAGGATAACTTTGGTGATAAGGCAACAGAAGCAATACAATGGGATAATGTGACAGAGAATGGCTGGGGTGGGGCTTGCCCTTTATAATAGATGATGAAAGGAGGCCTCTCAGAGGGAGTGACATTTGAGCTGCGACCTCAATGAAGAGATGAAGCCAACCATGGACAATAGGGAAACTAGTTGTCTTGGGGATGAGGGTGGATGTTCTAGCAAGAGAAAGAAGCAAGTAGGCATGATGGTAGCAAACAAGTGGACAACATCCAGATGATGTCGGTCTTTGTAGGCCAAAGGGTCTGATTGTGGCTTAGTGCAAAGAGAAGCCGTCAGACGACAGTTTTACACAGAGAAGTGACAGGCTCTGATTTATGATTTTTAAAGATTCCTGGTTGCTGTACGGAAAATGAATTCTTACATGTCATGATCTAAATGCAACTTGAAAATTGTATGATTAATTCCCTAGTCACCAACAAAGCACTGGAAACATGGGTGACATTATATTTGCTGACAATAAAGGGCACTTTTCCTATTCCAAGCTGATAAATATGTTTAGCAAACTGTTCTAGTTAACTAAAATGAGCATTGTTTTCTTGTGCCTTACACTTTTTTTTCAAAAAGGATTTGTGTGTTTATGGTGATATTAATAACTAAAGAATTGAAATTTACAATTCCAAAGCCTCTTGACAGGGTAACATCTTTTCAGTAGTTTAAAGAAGATTGCATTTTGTTCTATATGCATAAGCCATTACTGTTTATTTCATTATAATCTGGCACATATATATATATATTGAATTTCCTACCCAGCTAGAGCTCTGTTACGTTCCCTCTCCTGAGCATTCAGTGGGACCAGTTATTATGTGAAGAGTGAAATGACAGCAAAGCAGAAAATGAGCAAATAACTGATCAGGTGACTTTTTGATAGTCACATAGTAAGAGCATATGCCTATTCCAGGTGGTTGAAATCTCCTTTTTGAAAGGAGTTGGATTTTAAAAATCAACTTTAGACATAGACCTTTAATTTTGTACTTC
Source organism: Tarsius wallacei (assembly GCA_963574415.1). Classification (NCBI taxonomy): domain Eukaryota; kingdom Metazoa; phylum Chordata; class Mammalia; order Primates; family Tarsiidae; genus Tarsius; species Tarsius wallacei. Next base: position 5,237 of record CAUYQG010159354.1, on the reverse strand, counting down.
TGAAAGTCTTTGCGGTTCACATATTGATAGCACCTGCAGTCGCCAATTACATTTAAGCATCATAAATACCATATATTCCATTAATTCATTTGAACCTCACAAAAAAAACCTTATGAGGATGGTGCATTTATTTTTTTTCAATTTTGCTGATGAAAAAGCTGAGGCTAAGAAATGCATGAGACTTGTCCAAGGTCACATAGCTGGTGATTGGTCGAGCTGCTTTATATTGCCTTTCAACTAGAAATACATATGTGTGTGTGTGTGTGTGTGTGTGTGTGTGTGTGTGTGTTAAAGGGTAGTGTTCCATTGGACACAGACAAATAAAAATCAAAAGTATTGGAAATAACATCTCATTGACTGGACTAATACTTGAATACTTTTCACCACATTGCCCCCTAAGTGTGACAGTAGATGAAGTATGTAACAAGAAGGGGAAGGATTGCCACTGGTTTCGTCATGTTGGACAAAATGTGAAATAGTCTGAGTGAAAGTTTTAGAACCCAGCTCTTATTTGCATTTTTAGCACCAGGTGACCAAAATGATCAAGCTTAGTAAATTTCAACCTTTTTTGGACTTAGGAGATCTATTGAGAATCTGGTAAAAATTATGTAACATGACCAGATGAAAGAATATGAACCTAAAAATTCAAATTGCCACCAATGGGGGGGTTATTTAGTAAATTATTACATAACCTTCATGTAACACACAGAACAGCCTATACAATATGGTAATTCATACATCCTGTGCACTATATGACTGTTAAAAAGAATACGGTAGATCTTCCTTTAAAAGCTATGAGCAAAAAAGCAACAGATCAAAAGAAAAAAACTATGAATATGTCATATTATTAGGTAGTAAATAATAGATTAAAGATTGTTTAATCTCAAATGTTTAACTGTTAATATTGGGATTGGAATTATGAGGGAACTTACATGTTCCCCTTTTAAATATTTCTATATTGGTTGAATTTTTACTAATAGCATGTTTTGTGAATTGATTAGTTAAATCGATTTTTCTCTAGCACCGAAGCAAAAGGTCAGCTCAGACTTCTGCAACCCTTCCCTATGTTATCTGAAAATTCTGAATGTTGTAAATATCTTTTAATCAAGTGTTGTTTCTGAATGTTGTAAATATATTTTAATCAAATCATTTAAATTGCTTATTCATGATTCATTTCTATATTAACAACATAAAATGAATGGATAAGCAGTTGTCAGCTGGATATTCAAGATTTTTAAAAAACCAACTCTGCAACTCAGGGACTGTTTTTGTTTCATGATTCACTTGGGTAGAGCACCACAGTTAGGGAAAACAAACATGAGAAGAAAGTATTTTCCCTGAAATATACAGATAATGACCTCATTATCTATTTTAACTTGACAATGCAGACAGTCTGAGTTCTCTATTACTCAGATTCTATTTGAAAAAAACAAAATTAATAAATCATAACTTAGTGAGGATGACAGTGCCTCTTTGCAAGCCATTATTAGGATTTTATAGAGTTTTACTTCCCAGGTTTCACTCCTGACCATGCCTTGGCCTCTGTTTAACCATTCCTTCTTAATCACCCTGGAGTCAAAGTTTTCATTTTGAAATGTCTATCTTCATAAATACAAACTTGAGGTGTAAAATTTGAAAAGATTCTTCTTAACAGCACAAAACACTATCAATTAATTGGATAAATATCTTTTGGGCATAGGGAGATGGGAACTACTTGCCTGGACATAGATATTAATTTTTTAGTTTTATCCTCACATGTATGATGAGTACAATTAATACTGTAGAAAAGAGTATTGTTTGCAGTTACCTTGATTGCATTTTCCAATGTCTAGCTCAGTTCCCTGTGCTCAATATTTATTATTGCTTTCCTTAAAAAAAAATTATCTTCTCTAATAGTAAAGTGGTGAGAACAAAAAGTAATAAAAAGTTTCTCCTGTGGAGGCATAAGCTTTAAGACACTTAGTACATAACCAAATCAGAGAGAAATACCCCTATTGTGTTGAAGAGCAGAAGCGCAGCACTTTGTCTTTCACTTACCTTTTTCTTCCTTTTTAAGGAAATATATTTAGCAAATACATGCTGTTGTTGCAAGTCTTAGAGATGAAACTGTTTTTTATTCAACCAGAGTTAGGAAAGAAATGTCTAAAAAAATGACTCTGGCTGCCTAAACAATGCTATTTATCTGAAGCTAAGGAAGCTGGAGGTCTTCTCTTAGGCTAGCAGATGGAAGTGTACATATGATCATGTTGATGTCCTCTGACCTTCCTGAAAACAGACAGAATCATTAGAATCCTTGAGGCTCTCCTAGAATAATGTTTGTGTACTGGATTGTTTTATATTTCTGCTTCCTTTGATGTTGAGTAGACCCCAATAATGACCCTTTTTCTCAACAGAGGCATCCTAGGTATACTGATTCTTGTCACCTTCCCTGAATGAGTCTTGCATTTCAGATAAGCTCTCTCGATTGCCCATGAAAGCTGAAGATTTCAAACTTTTGTCCAGCTTAAGCAACCTGAGTCCAATTGCTAGAGCCTTCTCTCAGTTCTCACCATGATAGACATAATTCCCAGGCCTGTTCTCAGTTCACACCTTGAACTATTCTGCCTTTTCCACCCCAAATAGATCCTAAACCTGAGACTCTGGAAAGGCAGACTCCTCAGATTTTGATGACAGTCCCTATCAACTGGTAAACAGAATAGAAATAGAGCCTGTAGAACATGATCCGGTAAAGAGAAAACATGCTCAGCACCACAATTTGCTAGCTACCCTCTGATCATCCCCAACCACTTTATTTTTGTTGCTGTTTGTTTTGTTTTTTAATCTTTTTATTTTGGGGTTTTGGTTTTGTTTGTTTGTTTTTTGTTTTGAGTTGTAGTCTCACTCTTGTTGCCTAGGCTGGAGGGCAGTGGCACGCTCACAGCCACCACAGGCTTGACCGACTGGGCTCAGGCAATCCTTACGCCTCAGCCTTCCAAGTAGTTGGAACTACAGATGCACACCACCACACCCGGCTAGTATTTTGTGTGATTTTTTTTTTATTGTAGAAATGAGGTCTCACTAAGTGGCCAGACTGGTCTCGAACCCCCAGGTTTAGGCAATCCTCTCGCCTCGGCCTCCCAAAGTGCCAGGAGGACAGGTTAGCCACTACGCCCAGCCTGTTTTTTAACTTTTTATTTTAAAGATGTGGGGTGCAATTAAGTATACAAGTGTTCATTATGCAGGTACCCTTGTTGATGAGGTGTACCCCCATCCCTGGCAGAATCCCACTACTGCCAATCCCACCCCCCGCTCCCCAACAGTTTCCCTTTTCTTATAGTATTATGACAATTGTTCAAGGTCCACTTAAGGGTAAGAACATGTGATACTCAGTTCTTTGTTTCTGTGATAGATTGCTCATATTATAGATTCTAAGTCCACCCAAGTTGCTGTGGGGTTCACAATTTTGTCCTTCTTTATGGCTGCATAATATTCCATTGTGTATACGTACCATATTTTTTTATCCAGTCCTCTTTTGATGGGCAGCATAGTTGGTTCCATGTTTTTGCTATTGTGAACAATGCTGCAATAAACATGAATGTGTATGTATCTTTTTTCATAGAGTCATTTGAGTTCCTCCAGGTATATTTCCTGTAGGGGGATTGTGGGATCACATGGAAGGTCCTTTTTAGACCTTTTAGGAATCGTCACACTGTTTTCCACAGTGTACTAGTTTGCACTGCCACCAACAGAGTAGAAGTGTTTCCTTTTCCCTGCATCCTCTCCAGCATCTGTTGTTTTTTGAGTATTGATGGTGGCCATCCTGACTGGAGTTAGGTGGTATCGCAGTGCAGTTTTAATTTGCATTTCTTTGATGACTAGCGAGACTGGGCATTTTTTCATGTATCTGTTGGCTGCTCATATGTCTTCTTTTGAGAAGTGCCCATTCATATCTTTTGCCCACTGGGTAATGGGGCTGTTTGTTTTTTCTTTTCAGCATGTAGCTCCTAAATGTTAGGTCTTTGTCAGATATACAGTTGGCAAATATTTTTTCCCAGTTCGTGGGCTGTCTCTCTGCTCCCTTGATGGCTTCTTTGGCTTCACAGAAGCTTGTCAGTTTGATGAGATCCCACTTGTCTATCTTATCTCTTATGGTATGGGCACTTAGGGTTTTGATCAGGAATTGGTTGCCAGTTCCAATTTCCATAAGGTTTTCTCCTGTATTTTCTGAGGTTCTTAGAGTTTGAGGTTTTATGTTTAGGACTTTGATCCATTTAGAGTTGACTTTTGTGTATGGGGATAAGTAGGGTTCTTGTTTTAATCTTCTGCATGTGGTCAGCCAGTTTTTCCAGCACCATTTACTAAATTGGTTCTCCTCTCCCCAGTGGTTGTTGGTGGAGGCTTTGTCAAAGATGAGTTGGTTGAGAAATTGAGATTTTGCTTCTGGAATTTCTATCCTGTTCCATTGGTCTGTTTGCCTTTTCTTGTACCAATACCAGACTGTTTTGATTATTGTAGCTTAATAATAAAGTTTAAAGTCTGGGAGTGTGATACCTCCCACTTTGTCTTTTTGTTTTTTGGGTTTTTGCTTTTTTGTTTGTTTGTTTGTTTGCTGAGGTTGTTCTGGCTATTTGTGGTCATTTATGTTTCCATATGAATTCCTGTATTGTCATTTCCAGGTCTGAGAAGAAAGTGCTGGTAATTTAATGGGTATTGCATTAAATCTGTAAATTGCCTTGGGTAGGATGGAAATCTTAACAATATTGATTCTTCCAGTCCATGAGCATGGAATATTTTTCCATTTGTTTGTGTCATTTTTTTATTTCTTTGAGCAGTGTTTTGTAGTTTTCATTGTAAAGGTCTTTCATGTCTCTGGTTAGGAAGATTCCAAGGTATTTCTTTCTTTTTTGTGTGTGTGGCTATTGTAAATGGGATTGTGCTTTTTGTTTGGGTTTCTGTATTTAATTGTTTGTGTATAGAAATGCAACTGTCTTTTGCACATTGATTTTATACCCATAGACTTTGCCAAAGTCCTTTATCAGTACAAGGAGGTTTTTGGCAGATTCTCTTGGGTTTTCAAGGTATAGAATCATGTCATCTGCAAAGAGGGATAACTTGACTTCCTCTTTTCCTATTTGGATACCCCTGATCCCCTTCTCTTGTCTGATTATTCTAGCTACCTCTTGTCTGAATGCTCTAGCTAGGACTTCCAATACAGGAGAGGTGAAAATGGGCATCCTTGTCTTCTTCCAGTTTTCAGG
>CAUYQG010159348.1:0-12257 GCA_963574415.1 Tarsius wallacei | reverse complement strand
TCAGCCTATAATGACCTTCAGACTTGGGAACGTGTGTTCTAAGAGATTAATATGAATGGGGTCTGTAGGAGTTTTGATTCTTCATTAGAATACAGACTATTAGGGGGATTGCTGAGTCAATGAAAGGTCAATTTCTAGTTCTTTTAGAAATTACTACACTGTTTTCCATAGGGGTTGAACTAGTTTGCATTCCCACCAGCAGTGTAGAAGCGTTCCCCTTTCTCTGCATCCTCACCAACATCTGTTGTTGTTTGTTTTATTAATGATGGTCATTCTTACTAGGGCTAGGTGGTATCTCAATATGGTTTTGATTTGCATATCTCTGATTACAAGTGAGGCTGAGCACTTTTTTGTGTGCCTGTTGGCTGCCCATATATCTTCTTTTGAGAACTATCTATTTATGTCTTTTGCCCACTTTTTAATGGGGCTGTTTTTTTCCTTTCAACACGTTTGAGCTCCTTGTAGATCCTGGATCTTAGGCCTTTGTCCAATATATAGTTGGCAAATATTTTTTTTCCATGTTGACTGTCTCCCCACTCTCCTGATGGTTTCTCTTGCTTTGCAGAAGCTTTTCAGTTTAATGAGGTCCCTCTTGTCTATCTTATCTCTTATGGCATGAACATCTGGGGTTTTGATCAGGAATTGGTTGCCTATTCTGATTTCCATAAGGGTGTCTCCTGCATTCTACAAAGAAGATACTTATGTTTATTGCAGCACTATTCACAATAACAAAAACATGGAACCAACTGTGCTGCCCATCAAAACTAGACTAAATTTTAAAAATATGGTATATATACATGATATAATATTACGCAGCCGTAAAGAAGGACAAACGTGGACTTTGCAGCAACTTGAGTGGATTTAGAGTCTATAATACTCAGTGATCTATCATGGAAACAATGAACTGAGTATTACATGTTCTCACTTATAAGCAGACACTGAACATTTACCATAACACTATAAGAAAGGGATTGACAGTAGAGGGATACTGCCAGGGGGCAGGGGGACACAACATCAATAAGGGTACCTGATCTCACACCAGGCAAAGTAGGCCCAAAGGGAGGCCCAAACTTTACCTGTACGATGACCGCTTGTATACCTAATCCTGAATTGTACTCCACATCCTTAAAATAAAAAATAAAAATAAATAAATAAATGCAAATGTAAAGAAAAAGAAAGACTATAGACTATTATAAAGATTTCTGTGTATAAAATGGAAGCTGTGGTAAAGTTTATTCATTGAGAATGGCATGTTAGATGAATTGGACCCATGCGCCTCCTTGAGAAGGTGTGTTCCACTACATGCCTTGGAACCAACTTATTTATGGTATCCTTTTACATAGCTGATTTGTTCCTCTGTACTGTATATTGTGTTTCTTTGGTGTGGTTTGTTAATTTTAAGAGTCTTTTCAAAATAGCAGCTTTTAGATTTGTTGGTCTTTCCCATTGTATCTTTGTTTTGTGTTTTATAATTTATGCTCTCTTGTTATTGTCTTCCTTTTATTTTTTGTTTCCTCTTGTTCTTTGTCTGACTTAAGTTGAATGCTTAGTTAATCAGTTCTCTAGTTTTGTTTATTGTAAGCACCAACACTAAGGTCCTGAATTTCCCTCTAACTCATGCCTTAGCTGCATTCTACAAGTTTTCATCTTCTAGAATTTTTGCAATCCTTTGTCTCTAAATATTTTCTGATTTCTATTTTGATTTCTTCTTTACTCTCTTAAATTATTTTCAATTTTTCTAATACTTCCTCATGTTTGTGGCTTTCAAAATTTTTTCTTGCTTATTATTAATTTATAACCTAATTGCATTGTGTTCAGAGAATACAATCTCTGTGAGCCAATTCTTTGCAATGTATTGAAACTTGCCTTTTGAAGCTTGGTATAGTGGGTAAGCATTTTCATAAATGTTCCATGTAAGCTTGCATAGACTAAAGCTTATTAAATGTGTGTTCAAATCATCTGCATGCCCACTAAATACTGACAGTGGTGTGTTGAAGTTTTCCACTATGGTTGTAAATTTGCTTTCTCTTTTTTTTCTTAGCTTTTTAATAGTTTAAAGCTATGTTATGAGATACACTTGTGTTTAGAATTCTTATATGTTTCTGGTAAATTGTGCTTTTATCTAGAAGGTTTTTTGCCTAAAAGTCTGTCTCATACTAATAATACCACTTCTCTTTTGTTTAGTAGTCACATGATTTGTTTTTTTCTTTTCAACTTTTTCATAATGTTAAAGTGATTCCCATGAAAACTGCATTGAACTGGATTTGTCGTTTTATAATCCCATCTGGAAAACTGTGCATTAGCTGGAGCATTTAAACCAATATATTTCCTGTATGCATGAGATGCTCAAAGTGGTTACCATCAGCATCCAGACACTTCTGATTACAGCAAACATCTCTTAACATCTTTTAAGATGTGCGTACATTTTTTTGGCACCCCAGTATATGTATATGTGTGTCTATATTCATTTCTGTTATCTTATTTTATATTTCCATTCATCTTGTCTTTTCTATGTTTCCTTTTTTTCTGCTTTCTTGTATCCTTTGAAATTTAAGGCGTTTTCCTTCATTCCATATTTTTTCCTCTGTACATTCTTTTTCTATGCTTTTTGTGATTACCTTTGATATTTTAGCATATATGTGACAAGCGTAGATCCTGGCAACATCTGTTGCTGCCCCTTCACAACACAGGGCCCTGCAGTGCTTTAGTCCAGTCCTCATAAGCCTTTTGCTCTGACAACAGTGCAGACCCACAACTGGGCATTCTCACAATCACTTTCCTATTTTGCCCTAATGTTTGAAAATGAACATCCTGTCAAGTGAGGGTTGAATACAGTTTTCTTATAAGCAAAAGGTTTCATTACTATGATCTCTAGTTTGTTAGAATCAGTATCTAAATAAATAATTGGTTTGATAATACTTTAAGAATTACTTTCTGATCAACTATTATGTGTCAGATGCTTTGATCAGAGCCAGAGCACATAGAATAAAAGAAACAGCTGCCCCCTTCTAGAAGTTCTTCATCTATTAGAGGAGAAAAATGTGTTCCCAGGTCGTTACACTGTTGCCACACAGGAAGTGCTGAAAGGAAGTTGACATCAGCTGCTGTGGGTATACAGAAAGGTGGCCCATCCCTCAGCTCCTTGTGGTCAGGGTGTGCTGTTGAGTTGTAAGCTAGAGTTTGAACATATGTTCTAGACAAGGAGGAGTAAATGGAGTTCTAGGCAGGAGGAATAACTCATTGAAATGTACAGACAGGCTCAGAGGGAATAAATTTAGTGTGGCTGGTCGAAGACCCTGTGCTTGGGAGTGACTGGTGATAAGGCTGGAAAGTCAAATTGGGAATGAATTGGGTAGGTCATTGTATGCCATGCTGAGGTGTTTAGACTATTGATTACTTCTGTGCAAGCCACTAGAAGGATACTCCAAGTACTGAATGCCTGCACTGTTCTGGGCACTGCGCCAAGACAGGACAGGAGTGCCCATAGCCCTTTCAGTCTAGCAGAGGAGATGGGCTCTTGACAAATCATCATACAAGTGACTCCAAATCATAGCTGTGAAGTTGCTAAGAAGGAAGGATACCAAGGGCCCTAGAAGACTGTAACTGGTACACAGCCAGCTTCAATGGTCAGGAAAAGTTCTCCTGAGGAAACAACCTTGCAACTGCTCTACAGAGGCCAGAATGAGCGCCCCAGTGACAAACAACTGCAGAAAACCACCTCTGGGTGGTGGTGTTTTTCAGACATTTTTGTTTCAACAGCATTTCCAGTATGTTCAGCAAAAAAAAAAGCTGCAAGGTTCCTAGTGAGACTGAACATTCTCTCATTTATTAGTCATTTGTATGTTTTACTTTGTGAATTCCTTGTTCATCTTTTAACTTTACTTAGTGATTTGATTTTAAGACAAATATGTATGTGTGATTTCTGTCTTTAGTGTCATACCTTTCTACTGCAGGGTTATAGGAATATTTCTACTACTTTCAGATACTTTGTGGGTTTACTTTTTATAAATTTAAATCTTTAATTCATTTGGAAATATTTTGGTGTAAGGTATGACATAAAGCTATAACTTCATTTGTTTCCCCAAATGGTCATTTTCCTCAATTTGTTTATTGAATAATCCATACTTCCCCTCTTTGATTTGAATACCGCCTTTATTCATGTTCAATTCCCATATATCTTTTATTTTCTGTGCTTCAAACACTTATCTTTCTTCTCCTATCTCAGGGACCCATAGTTATCCTTATTGTATTGCTATTATGTTTTAATATTGAGTCAATATTTCTGTTTCTTCCAAAGATACTGAAATAGGTATCTTTGTAATATTAAAGCTTCATTTACAAAAACACTATTTCTCACCAATTGCTCAAGATTTATTTTAAACTCTATCCTGAACTACATTATACTTAAAACCAGTTGTTTTTCCTATATAGTTAATAGTTTATGGCAATTGCTAGTAGCATATTTTATTTATAGTTCATTTTTATTGGTATATAAGAAAGCTAATGATTTTTGTCGATTTTTCTTATATCAAACCACTATACACCCTCCTATTAATTCAAGGCTGGTTATTTTACATTCTATAAAAGGTAGTCCTACATCTTTTAATCCACGGGCAATATGTGATAGGCAAGGAGATAACCAAACTGTAAGATCCTTCCATTTCAATGCCTCGGGGCAAATTAAACCAGGATATGGTGTTGCTAAGTGTTGATAACATAGTAAAATTGTTTTTATGGGGGTGGATTAGGGGATAGAAAAAGGGAATTTTGTGAACAACAGCAAGCAAAAATTATAGCATTTGTTAAGCACTTACTATGCTGGGCACTGTTGTAAGCTTTTCACAAATATAAAATCATTTAATCTTTGTGATGACTCCTGTAAGAGTATTACTATCTTGTTTTGCAATAAAGCAAACCCAGACACAGATAGTTTAAGTGACTTGTTAAAGGTACCAGCAGCAGATCCTGGACTTGAATCCATTCAGGTTAATTCCAGAACCCAAATCTTAACCCCAATACACTATACTGCCAAGAAAGTAGACATGCTGTATTTCCACAGTTGTCAGGGGGATTGTTGTTTTGTGTTTTATTATTTCTGAAATTAGAAATCCCAATGATTTGCTTTAAACCAAAATTGCATTTTATGGTCATTGCTGCCTTAGACTTACAGAAATAGAGTAAGTTAACATCTTGAATTAGGAAGGGTGTGAAAGGGTAGAAAAACTAAGGGGCATAACATGGGAGAACACTTCAGAAGAGGACATTGTGCATATTCTGTTGTTTTACTTGGGGCCTTTGTGCAAGTCATTGTCCTGGAAGCCGCTGTTAATAGTAGCTTAGCCTATTTCTTTTCTGATCATACGTTTGCTGATAAAGGATAGCCAAACCATGACCTGATTTCCAAGGGTCCCCAATCACTTACTTGCTCTCTGTCTATAAGACTCACTGATAGAAAGGCCAGGACATGTATTTCCAAAGAGCTCTTTGTGCTTAGAAAGCGCAGGAGATACCCTTATGGAAATTGGAAGTGGGAACGAGTTCCTATTCAGAACCCTAAAGGCCCATACCTTAAGAAATAAAATAGACAAGTGGAACCTCATCAAGTCAATGAGCTTCTGCAAAGCAAAAGAAACCATCAAGAGAGCAGGGAGACAGCCCACAGAATGGGAAAATATATTTGCCAACTTTATCAGACAAAGGCCTAACATGTAGGATCTACAAGGAACTCAAATGCGCCGAAAGGAAAAAAAAACACACAGCCCCTTTAAAAAGTGGGCAAAAGACATGAATAGACACTTCTCAAAAGAAGATATACGGGCAGCCAACAGACACATGAAAAAGAGCTCAGCCTCTCTCATCATCAGAGAAATGCAAATCAAACCTACTTAACCCTGGTAAGAATGGCCATCACTAAAAGAACAAACAACAACAAATGCTGGCGAGGATGTGGAGAAAAAGGAACGCTTCTACACTGCTGGTGGGAATGCAAACTAGTACAACCTCTTTGGAAGACAGTGTGGCGATTCCTGAAATAACTAGAAATTGACCTTCCATATGACCCAGCAATTTTCCCTATTGGGAATATACCCAGAAGAGCTCAAATCATTCTACAAAAAAAGATACCTGCACACGTATGTTTGTTGCAGCTCTATTCGCAATAGCGAAAGCATGGAACCAACCGTGTTGCCCATTGAAGATGGACTGGATAAAAAAATGTGGTACATATACACAATGGAATATTATGCAGTCATAAAGAAGGACAAATATATGGACTTTGCAGCAACTTGGATGGATTTGGAGTCGATCGTACTCAGTGATTCATCACAGAAACAAAGAACAGAGTTCCATATGTTCTCACTCATAAACAGACCTTGAACAATTATAATGCTATAAGAAAGTGATTGGCAGTAGTGGGAAACTATCAGGGGAGAGGGGGTGGGCTTGGCAGGTGAGGGAAACTACTAGGGGAGGGATGGGCAAACCTCCTAAACAAGGGTACCTGCATGATCAATGTTTATATACCTAACCCTGAAATGTACCCCACATCTTAATAATAAAAATTTTTAAAAAGCAAGATATTTGCCCTAGTACCCTAGTATTTATTTATATATAGCAATAAAGAGCCCTCAGAATGTTTTTTCCTGACCAGGTACAGTGGCTCACGCCTGTAATCCCAGAATTTTGGGAGGCCAAGGTAGGGGGAGGATCACTTGAGACTGCAAGTTTGAGACTAGAGAGATCCCATCTCAGCAACAACACAGTTTATTCCTCAAGTTAGACAAAATGGGTACATGCTATTTTGGTCTAATTTTCAAGATATAATGATTAATATTACTGCTGAGGAAATGTCAGACAGAAGGAAACTGATAGCAAGCGCAAAAGGTGACCCAGTATTGGATTTAGTATGTGTAGGGTCCAATCTCAGAGATGGACATTCCCAGAGTTTGCTTGTACCAAACTCCAGCAGCCAGAGTTACTGAGGTGCTATAGGATCAGGACTTCACTGCCTTAGACATTGTTGGGCATATTCTGCCTCGTTCTTGCCCAGACACAATGCTGATTCTCTCACTGTCCATAGATGGTGTTTACCAGAGTTGTTGATGACCAGTTAAACTTGATGTTTTACATCTTGTTTGACAGACCATGCTTTGCACTGATAAGGTCTAACAAAAAGCTGTGGGCTCCACTCCTATTTTCAGATTCCTTGCTAATTTTCTTCCCATTTCTCCTTAGAAATAGTTGTGGGCTTCAGCCTGTTTCATATCCTCCCTTGCAAGTCACTAAATCTTTCATGCATTTTCTTTACTATTTGACCGTCCTTATGTGTGCAGTCATTATTCTTCTGTATCTGGTGACCCACTAGGAAATGATTTCAAAATTCATTCACTGATTTTCATTTAAGACTATTTACTCTGTCAATCTCTGATGGTTGCTCATTCTTTTATTTTCCTCAAGAGAATAAGTATAAACTATTTCTTTATATTTTTGAGGGTAGAGTAACAGTTTACCCTGTAGATTATTCATTTCATCCAGCAGGTTATGATTTTTTAAAACCACTTTCAATCCTAAGAAGATTTTTTTTGGACTCATACCATTTGTCTTTTATACTATCCTTCAGCTAAATATGCAGTGGTCTACTGCCTACTGACTTCAGGTGTTGTGTTTAGTACTAAGAATTATTTTAAACAAGCCTCAGCAACGATGCTGAAATTGTGGATTTGAGGAGTGCCAATACTAACATAAGTCCATTGTTGGAACTACTTGACAAGGGTTTCAAAGCGGCTATCAAAAATTCTGTTACAATTTATTAGAAATAAATGTTGAGAGAGAGATAGAATTTTAGCAAGGAAATAGAGTAATAAAAGAGAATGTGATTAAATTATAAAACTGAGAAATACTATAACAGAAAAAAAGCACTGAATGAGGTTAATAGTAGAGTGGAGATAAAAAGAGATAAAATAAATAAAATTGAAGATAGGAAATTAGAATTCACCCAATCTTAAAAACAGAGAGAAAATGAACTGGAAAAAAATAGTAAGGTGAGGGATGATCAATGGCTAAAGACTTGTCAATTTTGCAAAATATACAAATTTAAAATTCCAAGAAGTTGAACAAACCCTCAAAAATAGATACCAATGCATATCATAATTGAAGTTCTAAAACTAAAGACAGAAAAAAAATTTTTTAAAGTAGCAAGGGAGGACCAACATATTACTTACAAGAGAACACCAATTCAAATTACATCCGATTTCTCATTGAGACCAAAGTAGAGAGGAGGATGTGACATAATAGCCTTTGACGGCTCAAACAGAAGCAACTGTGCTTCTATATCCAGCAAAAGTATTCTTCAGGAATGCAAGGAAAAGAAAGCATTCTCAGATATGGAGAAACTAAGAGAATCCATTGTTAACAGACCTATTCTTAAGAATTGCCCAAAGAAGTTTCCTTCAAAAGGAAAAAAAAGATAAAATAAGGAAACTGGGAGCATTAGGAAGGAACATGGATCATGGAAAAAGCAAAATATAGGTACAGCTATGTGCCACATAATGACATTTCTGCCAATGATGGATTGCTTAAATGAGAGCAGTCTAATGAGATTATAATAGAACTAAGAACTTCCTATCACCTAGTGACATTGTAGCACAGTTACTTTTTTAAGGTAGTCTAAGTGTACAATGTTTATAAAGTCTAGAGTAGCATACTGTAATGTCCTCGGCCTTCACATTCAATCACTACTCGCTCATTGACTCACCTAGAGTAACTTCCAGTCCCGCAAGTTTCATTCATATTAAGTGCCCTGTACAGGTGTACTAGTTTTTATCTTTTATACTGTATTTGTTCTGTACCTTTTCTATGTTTAGATACACAGATTCTTGCCATTGTGTTAAAATTGCCTGCAGTGTTCAGTGCAGTAACACATTATACAAGTTTATAGTCTGGAAGCTATAGGCTATACCATATAGCTTAGGTGTGTGGTAGGCTATGCCTTCTAGGTTTTTGTAAGTACACTCTATGATATTTACACAACAAAATCATCTAATGACACATTTCTTAGAATGTACTCCTGTCATTAAGTAATGCCTGACTGTACATACTATCCCTTTTATCATAGATTTTGCCAATCAAATGTAATTATTCAAGCAAAAATTATTACATCATTCAATTCCCAAAATAACAATATTTTAAATGAGAAAGATAAAGGTAACTGCATAGAAGTGAGGTGTCCACACTTTACTAAAAGTGATAAAATATTGATATCGGTGGAATAGTATAGGATACATAACTTTATTGTGATATTCAGATACATAACTTTATTGTGATATTCAGAGTAATCACTATAATGACTATGCAAAGAGAGGCACTTAAAGCATTTCAAATAAATCAAAATGAAATCCTGAAAATATTAAGTCATTCAAAGGAAAGCAAGAAAAGAGAAATATAAGAGTGAAAATAATAAAACAAATAGAAAAAAATAAACCGGGCTCGGTGGCTCAGCCTGTAATCCCGCGCCTTGGGAGGCTGAGGTGAATGGATTGCCTGAGCCCGCAGGCTCGAGACCCACCCGGGCAACTTGGCGAGACCTCATCTCTACAATAAATCAAAAACTTAGCTGGGGGTGGTAGTGCGCGCCTGTAGATCCAGCTACTTGTAAGGCTGAGGCGGAAGGATCGCCGGAGCCTAGCAGGTTGAGGCTGCGGTGGCCGGGAGCGGCCACTGCACTCCAGTATGGGAGACAGAGTGAGACTCCAACTCAAAAAAATAAAAAAATAAAAATAAAAATAAATAAAATGACAGACTTAGACATTATTATATCAAAAACTACCTTAAATATAAATAGTCTAAATATACTAATCAATAGAAAGAATAGATTAAACATGCATACACACGTACACAACTCACCCATAGGCTACTTAAACTCTCTTCAACTTCAACAGTAGAGGTAGCTGGAAAGTACAACAAACAAAATAAAAAAATATGTCATGTAAATATTAACCAAAAAGAGCTTGAAGGGCTATATTAATGTCTGGTAAAGTAGACTTTGGAGCAAAGAAAATTTCAGTGATAAACAGGAACATTATATATGATAAAAGAATAAATTAAATTTACTAAAAGACATAATGATCCTAAATGAATAAACACCAACCGTCTAAAAGCCTCATTGTGGCAACCTTCTTGGATCCCCTCCCACTATGGGAGCTTTTCTGTCTTCTCAATAAATCCTGCTTTCAAAACCAAAAAAAAAAAAAAACCAAAAGAACCTCAATATATCTTTAAAAACTGACAGAAATTAAACAAGAAATAGATAAATTCACAATTACAGCTGAAGGAGTAAAAGTTTTTCTTTCAACAATTGATAGAACCATTAGACAGAAAATCAGCAAGAATATAGACAATCTTAACAGTACAACCAACAGGATTTAATTGGCTTGCAAAACACTCCACTCAACAAGAAAAACAGGCAATTTTCCTAGAGGTTGCAAGATTAAAAAAACAAAAAAACCTCAAGACATTTGAAATGACTGAAATTTCACAGAAGGTGTTTTCTTGCCATGATAAAAATCAAACTGGAAATTAGTAGCAAAAAGACAGGGAAACCTCCAAATACATGGAAATTGAACAGCACACTTATAAACAACACATGAGCCAAAAGAAATCAAAGGAAAATTTAAAAAAACACACATGGGGCTGAATAATGACAGGGTCACAGCAAACCAAACCTTGGGATGCAGCTAAAACAGTACTGACAAAAAAATTTATAGCACTAAATGCTTACATTAGAAATGAGGAAAGTCTTAAATCAATGTCCTAAGTGTCTGCCTTGAGAAACAAGGAAAAATTAAGTAAACCAGGAGTAAATAAAGGGAAGGAAATAATAAAGATAAGAGTAGAAATTAATAAAAATTGAAAACAGACAATACAGTAGAGAAAAAAATCAGTAAAACAAAGAGCTAGTTCTGTAATGAGATTAATAGACTAGATAAACCTCTAGGAAAACTGACAAACCAAAAAACAAATTACTGATATCAGGAATGAAAGAAGGGTTATTACCAGAGACCTTACAGACATTAAAAATATATTAACAAAATAATCTGAATCATGCTATAATACTTCAAGTTTACTTGAAGGCACAAAATACAAAAACTCACATAGGGATAAATAGGTAAACTGAATACGCCTGCAACTATTAAAATTAAATTAGTAATTTATATATATTTTAAAAACCCTAGTCCCAGATGTTTCACTGGTGAATCTTACTAAACATTTAAGTGAGAAATGATGTGAATTCTACGTAATTTCTTTCAGAAAGTAGACTTAAGGGAAACATTTTTTAATTTATTCTATAGGACCAGCATTATTTTTTCACCAAGAGAGTGACATTACAGAAATTTAAATTAAAGTCTCTCATGAGCATAGATGAAAAGTGCTACCACCATCAATGTCTGAGAAACCCGTGCCTTGACCCCCAACAACAAACAGCAAAACCATTATCTCTAAGCTTCGTACCTGCAGCTGTTGGGATGTCTTACGCATACTGCCTTCCTATAAAATCCTATAAAACCTTCCACTAGGTTCTGGATTTTCTCTCTGGGGCCACACAGCACCAAAATAGTTCTCTTTGATAGCCTTTAAATTATTATTATTTTTTCAATTATTTATTTATTTATTTATAATAAAGATGTGGGGTACAATTCAGGGTTAGGTATACAAACGTTGATTATGAAGGTACCCTTGTTAATGAAGTATGCCCCTCCCTCCCCTAGCAATTTCCCTCAACTGCCAATCCCACCCCCCTCTCCTGACAGTTTCCCACTACTGCCAATCCCATTCTTATAGTATTATAATTGTTCGAGGTTCGCTTATGAGTGAGAACATATGGAATTCTGTTCTTTGTTTCTGTGATAAATCACTGAATATGATCGACTACAGATTCATCCAAGTTACTGCTAAGTCCATATGTCTGTCCTTCTTTATGGCTGCATAATATTCCATTGTGTGTATGTACCACATTTTTTTTAATCCAGTCCACCTGTGATGGGCAACATGGTTGGTTCCATGTTTTTGCTATTGTGAGTAGAGCTTCAACAAATGTATGTGTGCTGGTATATTTTGTAGAATTATTTGAGTTCCTCCAGGTATATTCCCAATAGGCGAATTGCTGGGTCATATGGAAGGTCAATTTCTAGTTCTTTCAGAAATCGCCACACTGTCTTCCAAAGAGGTTGCACTAGTTTGCAATCCCACCAGCAGTGTAGAAG
>CAUYQG010159342.1:0-34443 GCA_963574415.1 Tarsius wallacei | reverse complement strand
GGGTCTCGAACCCGCGGGTTCAGGCGATCCACTCACCTCAGCCTCCCAAAGGCGCGGGATTACAGGCTGAGCCACCGAGCCCGGCTTAAAGCAGTATTTTAAAAAATCTTTTACTTACTAATATTCAAAGACTTGTGGAATTTAAATTGAACTTAAAAAAAAAATACTACTTGCTACTTTTTGTACATTTCCTTAAAGAATCATTTTAAGTAGCAACACTACATTTGTATTTGTAAATTAAGGGTTTTCTGTGTTTGCTTGACTGTGCCATGTATTAGGAGTTCCCAGGAATAACAACTAATCCAAGATCTAATGTGTCCAAACAGTACTGATCTAGAAAGGTAAGATGTAAGAGTGCAAATTCTAGAGAAATTTTTAATCTGAACATGTCAATGTTTATTTTAGATACAAACCCAATATTTTCATTTGCATGACTGCTTTACAGAGGCTCAGGGTTTTTTTTATTAACAAACTGTTCATCAGACATCTTGTGAAAGACACTGTTATTCTCAAGCTTTGCTACAGCTGGGACAGAACATACTAGCACCAGAGTGCTCAGCTGTGTGGCAACCAGCAGGGCCTTGGGCGGAGGCACCAGTGTCCATGCCCTGGGTGCCAACGCATGCATGGAGCTTCACCCTGGGTCTAGGCCAGAGGTCACTGCTAAAGAAGAGTCAGCAGCCAGCGAGTGGGGCTCTCACCAGCTGCAGTTCCAGACTAGTGTGATTGAAGCCCATGAAGCAGCTCTTACAAAGCTGCAAAGGCAGCCTCAGGAAGAGGCCTGTAGAGTGGCAGACAGCAGGACTTGCCTAGTTACGGCCCATGCATGAGCACCACCAGCCTGTCTTGCCAGAACATCCTCAGCCAGGTTTACCCTCCATCAGCATTGGTTCACAAGCTATACACACCTGCCAGCAACATCAACCTGGTGCCTTGTTTTCCCACAGATGAGGTGAATTCTTGATCCCTGACATAAGTACCTCCCTCTTCAGAATAAGGCAGCAGTCATCCTTACAGAAACCAGCATATGGGCATCTGTGTGAATTTCTAACACTGAGACAAAGGGGTCAGGTGATGCACAAACATGGCATACCAACTTTGGTATTAACAGTGGGGTCACCTGAAAGTCAGGGCGAAAGGTCACCCAGGAACCAACACACACTTGATATACACTGGGTGGAAGCCCATCTGTCACTTCTCCTATCTGCTAAGTACTCAAGGACAGCCCAAATCAGCAAAATAGGACACAATCAAATTTACACTTACTCTTCAAGGGTAAGCTGAATCTGGCTTCAGGAAGACCCAGTTTTTTGCTTTTTTTTTTGGAGTTGGAGTCTCACTCTGTCACTCAGGCTGGAGTACAGTGGCATGATCATGGCTCACTGACATCTCGACCTTCTGGACTCAAGTGACCTTTCTGCCTTAGCCTCTCAAGTAGCTGGGACCATAGACACATGCCACCATGCCTAGCTAATTTTTTTGTAGAGATGATGTCTCACTATGTTGCTTAGGCTGCTGTCGAACTCTTGGGCTCAAGCAATCTTCCCCCTTGGCCTCCCAAAGTGCTGGGATTACAGGCATGAGCCACCATACCCAGCCTCCAGCTCATTTTTAAATAAGCCAGTCTTTGGAAAGGGACATTTCTCTAAACTTAGTATCCTGATGAAGAGATGAGCTTTTGTCTTTTAAGTCAAATACACAAATCCTAAATATCCTCGTTATTCTAAATTATAGTATTTGCAGTGAACACTGAGAAAATTGAACAAAATGCAAGATTAATGAGATAGGTAATAAGGAGATCTAGAAAGCCTTAATTCAAGATGGAAAAAGAAAGGTGACAGTGTGTGTGAAGTCACAGCCCGGCATGCACAGGGCTCTAGCAGCACAAGCGAGCACACATGGCCAGACCGCCACTACTTCTGGGCCTCAGCCTTCTTTGAGGTGAGTCTTGAAACACTTTATTCTTGGCCTCTCTAAAGCTCCTCAATGATGAACCCTGAGAAAGACAGATTTTTTTATTTCAAACTAATACCCAAATATGTCACAATTATTTTTATGCTAAAATGTCAATTTTTCACCACTTGTGCCCAAGCACACAAAGATCACAAATATGATCATTGTTACACATTTTCTCCAAATCTCACAATGTTACATCTCCCTCCTCTTGCCACTGCCCATAGCAAAGGAGCACTTTTTGAAGGCCCAGAAAGAACAAAAGGAAACCCAAATTTAAGGTCAGTTCAGTCACTCTTCTCACCCTATGAGCTCTCAAGCAAACAGACCAGGGATGACCCTACTCCAAGCCCCTGGTGAGGTGCAGAGCATATGCCAACAACTGGGAGGGCTGCTCTCAGCCACAAAGGATGGGGATCTTCCCTTCAATCATGGGCCTGAGATCTGACCCTATGCCATCATATAAGCCTAGAGTCCTACAAACTGCCTCACTCCCTTCCTTCTCCTGTCCTCCCTTACACAGCTCCAATCAGCAGCACTGACCACAGTGGCTGCTCCACTTAGGCGAGAGAGAAAGGGAGCCACAGGCCAGACAGGATCCCAGGGAACAGCCTCACGACAAGTGAGGAGATGCAAACACCAAAGGTCGTTCTCACTGTGACGACATGCTTCTGGTTGCTGGCTCAAGCCCCATGGGTCAGAGCTGAGGAGAGTCACTTCCCTGCAGTTCCAGGACCAGAGCTCAGCTTGCTACACTACACCTATCAGCCTAAGCAGAGGATACCAGTGCAGTTCTGCGTTTACCAGAGTCTTCTTCAGACTGGGCAGAGGTCACCAGGGCAAACTTTGTGTGATAGCGTGCTTTCTGCTTCTCGTTGAGCATGTTCCACTGGGATCCAAGCAGTTCTTCGATCTCCTCACCTGAGGCATCTGGGTGCTCAGCCACCACCTGTGGACACAGGAGAAGGTACAGAAAGAAGTTTAAAGACACAAAACTCATTTGGGTTTTGTTTTGCACAAGATCAAATGCATGGCCCGCTAGAACTTAGTATATGGTATTTTTATTCCATCATGGAACTATGTCCCATAAAAGCTTCAAAGAAAAATAGCACTTAACTGATGCTGTGACTCACTGAAAACTCATCAATGAAACTACATTTATGCAAATACAGGAAATGATAAATTGTAAAAAGAGAAAAATACAGACTTTTCCAAAATCACTAAATCACTTTTAGACACTAAGTTTCTAGGCATCCTTGAAAACTTGATAGAACAAGTAGCATGGAAATGGCACCTGAGTGCAGAGGTGAAGGCTGGCTCGGTTTCCTCACTGGCCACAGCACTCAATTTCCTCACTGGCCACAGCTCTGGGCGAGTGGTAAAGGTATAACCAAGAAGCATGTGGGGAATGTCACAGCCCAGGCCAGCACACGAACCCACTCTACAAAGCCAAGAGACAGGGCTTCCCTGACTCTCTAGCTACACTGGGACGGCCAGTTTCAGCACCCTGGGAGCATACTAAAAATGCAGATTCCCAGGCCCCATACCTACCCATCAACCTGCCTACCAGGAACCTGACTTCTTACAAAGTCTCCAGGTGATTCACAAACACACCAAACTCTGATAAGTGGGTTCTTGGTGTTGGCTGCACCTAATAATAACCTGCAAGTTTAAACCCATGGTGTGCTAGTGCTCCTGGCATCTGTATTTTAAACCTTTCTCAGGGGTTATTAACATGCCCCCAAGTGTGAAAGCCATAGGTATTGCAAACAGGGCATAGGGTCAACACATTAATGCCTATAGCCAAATCTGACACCACCTGCTTCTATTCTAAAAATGATTTCTGTATTTTTAAATGTTTGAAAAAAAGCAGAATATTTCATGACACACAAAATTACAGAAAATTCAAATACTCACAGCCATAAACAAGGTTTTATTGAAGCTCAGTCCCACACTTTTTTTTCCATACTGTCTTTGGCTGTCCCACCACAACAACAGAGGGGAGTGATTGAGAGAGAGCCCTCACTGCCCGCAAGGTCCTTGGGAAGTAGTCTGCCAACTGACAGCACTAGCCACCAGCAAACTCTGGAACCAGATCGGGTTTCCATGTTAACTCCTCCACTTGGTAGTTTTGTGAACTTGGGCAAATGAAGGTGTCGCCTCTACTCTGCTCTGTGAAATGGGGGCAGTGACACTCCACTGGGCGGTGGGTGGTAAGAGTCAACAGGCTAATACTGGCTGTTACCATAACCACTTAGACCTGCCACTGTCCAGCCAACACAGGTAACCTATGCCCCAAAGCCCAAAACCCCTCCTCACAACACAGTCACTACAAATGGCTTCATATAGCCTCCCATGCCCCCCATCTGCCTGGAAGAGGCATGTTATCATGCCCTGCCACACCCTGGGCTGGACACAAACACTATCACCCTTGTCCACCTGCTGCCTCTCCAGACCTGCAGATATCCACAGCCTGATTCCAGACCTGCAGATATCCACAGCCTGATTGCCTGGGTCCTCCTGCCACACAAGATGCCTTCTACAGTTCAAGTCTGGCTCTGACCTCCAGCACTCTACCTGCATTCTCCTTGAGGGCCCCAATCCCAGCCTGCTCAGGTCTGGGCATTTCCAATACTGCACATGCCTGCTCCTACCACTCCCCACCCAGCCCAGCAGAACTCTGTCCTGCCTACTGCTGCTGCGCCCTACTCCATGAGCTCACCCCTCCCAGGTCTTCAAGCACTGAGGCCTCAGATCTTCATCCAGCAAATGTTTCTGGGCAGAACTTCAGATCTGCAGGGCACTTGCCTCTGATCTCCCCAAATATAGTGCATTTCTTTGTGAGCCTGCTGCCCTCCTTGGTCATCCACCTCTGCCCCTAGCACCCTGTCACCCACCCCAGCTCCAATGTCCCCAAACAAAATGAATCTTAACAGTATCCACAGCTGCTTCATCAAACTAGAGTTCCAAGTACCCCTTGAGGTCACCTTCCCTCTTGCATCTAAACTCCATGCTGGCCTGGTTCATTCCTGAACATTCTTTATATGCCCACCACAACTTCTGATGGACATTTCAGCAACTAGTCTCCTGGCTCTTGATACTGTCCATCCACTTCCAAACACTCCCAACCCAAAAAGGCCTCCTCGTGCATCCTGATGGATCACAATTCTGTCACTCCTCACTCCTAGGGTAAGACCCCAGCTGCTCAGCAGAGGCTGCTGAAGTCCTGCGTAATCTGGCTTTGAGTCTCTCTCCACTTTCTTCTCACCCCTCACAGTTCCATGCTCAAGCTGTACTGTGGATACCGGTCCCCCACAGGCTGTGGTACTAGCAGGCTCCACCTCCTAATGCCACCACAAGTCACATACTCTCCCTGAAATAGTCCACCCATTCTTTTATGTTTCAGCTACGATGTCACTTTTCATTATTCATTCAGCAAGTATCTATGGAACACTCTGTGCTAGTGACAGGAAGTAAAACAGCAACAGCAGCCACGATCCCTACCCTGCGGGCCTTGCTGTCTAGAGGGGGGCCACCTGTTCATTTTTCATCTCTCATCATATTATGTGCTCCATGGGAACAGAGAAAGTGTCTTCATCATCTTCTTAGGTCCCGACCAAAAGTAGTGACTATTCATCAAAGTCTCCAGGCTCCACAACGAAGCAGTCTAGAATGATGACATGTGCCCACATACAGTCAGATTTAGTTCCCAATTCTCCTGCTTCCTGACTGCACCATCTCACTGTGAAACAGAGTAACTTCACATCTTTGAGCTTAGCTTAGCCAGCTATAAAACAGGGATAATTGATTTCTCCTTAAAAGGCCACTGTGAGTACTGGTTGCAGTTTTGCACAATAACACACTGGCAAGGTACCTGACATGTGGTAAGCACTCAATAGTGGCCACTTCTTTATTAGTAGTAAGCTATTTCAAATATACCAAAAACAGTATAGAAAACCAGACACCCACTTGTACTGGCAATTAGACTCTACCACTCCTCACAGATCACATTCCCTTCCCTCATGCCACTCACCCTCTCATACATCCTTTTAGACCTTCCTTTTGCTGTCAGACTCCAGAGAAGCAAGCTGCAGTATCCACTCTCTAAGATGGCCCCACGATCCCTGTCCCTGAGGTTCATGCCCTACTGCTGAAGTGCACTGGCCTGCACAACCATCCTCACAGCACGGAGATGCTGGTGTATGACTTCTAAGTCTACGGCATAAAAGACATCTACTTTGCCTTCCCTTCCCTTGGATCACCTGCTCTGGGGGAAGCTAGCCCCGTGTAGTGAGGACATGCCAGCAGCACTGTGGAGAGGACCACATGGTGAGGAACTGAGGCCTCTTGCCAGCAACATAAAGGAAGAGCCTCAGAAGCTGATCCTCTGACCCAGTCAAGCCTTCAGATGATGTAGCACCACCTGGTATCTTGGATGCAACCTATGAAAGACCCTGAGGCAGAACCACCCAGCTAAGCTGCTCCCAAATTCCTGGCCCACAGAAACTGGGCAATAATAAATGTGGGCTGTTTTTAAGCTACTAAATGTTGAGGTAATGTGTTATGCAACAATAGATAACTAAAACCAAGGCATATGCAAAGAACTGAGACATAAAACATTGGTTCAATTCTAATGGATATGTAAAAATTAGGATCAGGAAAGGTGGAAAAGACTTTAAACATTGGAAACTCAAAAAAAGTCTGTGAATAAAAATGCTGCTAGCACTGGAGTCTTCAGTAAACATTTGTTGTGCTTTTTATCACAGCGGGGGACCTCACATACAAAATAAGGGCACCACACTGGCCACTGCCCAGTTGTTCACTCTCCATGTTCAGGTTCTCCAACCCCTTGCCATGAAGAGGATGTCAATTCTTCCACAGACAATGTTTTCAACACACTCATCTCTCCTCCCTATACTAGCCCTTTCAGGTGTGTTCCAGGAACATCATCAAATATACTCACGAGCTACATGTCTAAGCTAAGCATGGCAGACAAAGAATGACAAGGAAAAACTTAACAAAGTGCTATACCCAGTCTGGCGTGGTGGCCCATGCCTGTAATCCCAGCACTTTGGGAGGTGGAGGTGAGAGGACCGCCTGAGTCCAGGGGTTTGAGACCAGTCTGGGAAACTTGGTGAGACCTTGTCTCTACAATAAGTCAAAAAATTAGCTGAGTGTGGTGGTGTGCACCTGTAGTCCCAGCTACTTGGAAGGTTGAGATGGGAAGATTGCCTGAACCCAGCAGGTCAAGGGTGCAGTAGCCATGAGAGCATACCACTGCATTTCAGCCTGGACAACGGAGTAAGACTCTGACTCAAAAAAAAAAAAAAAAAGTGCTATATCCAACTGAAGATCCTTTTCAAGAAGTACAGTATTTTTCTCCAGGAAGCTGGAGTCATTGACAGTCAGTCTTCCATTCAGGGTCTCTAGAAAATGAGGGTCCAGGAAACAGTAGGGAGGGCTCCACCTGACTCTATCCCTCAAGGACTGCTACTGGTTAACTGACAAGCAAAAACCATCTTTGAGTGCACAACCGCTTCTAAAAAAGAAAAAGCAACCTAGAAAGACCCAAATTACTCTATAGGGTGGGATCAGAAAGAAAGTCCCTCAACTTCAGTTTAGAACTACTTATTAAAGAACAAGCACAGACAATAATGACAACAAAGTAACTAAAATATGCCAGGTGTGGTGACTCACGCCTGTAATTCCAATACTCTAGGAGGCCAAGGCAGGAAGATTGCTTGAGTTCAGGAGTTCAAGACTTTTTCTAACTGCCAACAAAATAAGAGCACTAATTTTGGGCAACACAGTGAGACTTCATCTCTACAAAAATAAATAATAAAAAAAATTAGCTGGGCATGGTGATGCACACCTGTAGTCCCAGCTACTCAGGAGACTGAGGTGAGAAGATTGCTTAAGTCCAGAAAGTCAAGGGAATGGTGAACCATGAGCATGCCACTGCACTCCAGCCTGGACAACAGAGTGAGACCCTGACTTAAATAAAACAAACAAAAAAACATAATTGAAACAGTTAAAAAAAAAAAAGTTCTAGTAGTCCTTTTCTAACAATACACAATTTCTCAAAGTCAGCCAGCCCCTGGATCCAGCTAGAGGGAAGGGAGGCCCATGTGTGACCAGAGGTGGGTTAGAAACAAATACAGAACTCACTTTAATTTAATTTAATTTAATTTAATTTATTTATTTATTTGAGTTGAAGTCTCACTCTGTCGCCCAGGCTGGAGTGCAATGGCATGCTCACAGCCACCTCAGCCTTGACCCACTGGGCTCAGGCGATCCTTCTGCCTCAGTCTTCCAAGTAGCTGGAATTACAGGCATGCAGCACCATGCCTGGCTAATTTTTTGATATATTGTAGAGATGAGTTTTGCCAAGTTGTTCAGGCTGGTCTCAAACCCATGGGCTCAGGCAATTCTCTCACCTTGGCCTCCCAAAATGCTGGGATTATAGGTGTGAGCCATCATGCCTGGCCTAGAACTCACTTTTAATTGTGTACGTTCAGTTTGCTTTTACTATAGTTTTGTATAATGCCCATCCAGACTTTTGTTTTTGGCACATTTCTTAGTGTTAGAAGGGTAATCTGAGATCAATTTGGGTACCCAAAAGCAAATAGGGTGGTCAGTCTTCCTGGATAAGTTACTTAAATTCTCAAATACCCGCTTTTTTCCCCCCACAATTCCAAACAAGTAGAGAGATCACAGAGAAACGACCTAGGACTCTGCCAGAGTGGCTGGCTGGGCAGTTCCCATTTAGCAGAGGCTTGCCCAGCTTCCAGGGGCCAAGAGCATTCAGTACCTCACCAACTGTGCCAGGGCCTTGCGTCAAATGCTAGTGGTATCCATTCAGAGCTTGCCATCGCAACCTCCCACAACACGCCCAATGCCTGTACACAGTTGCTGAGTGCTTTGACTATTTTAAATGTAACCGTGACCACAGCTCCTCTGCCAGGTGCTAACACCTGCTCCCTGGATAAACTTCCTGGCTTCTGGACAGAAGTATATACCTTCACAGTTACCCACTTACTCTTTTTAGATGAACGTAGATAGATGGGGAGGTAAAACTAAATAGTGCATATGTGGCACTTTTAAAACTTGATACAAGTGATAGGATCAGCATATACTTCAGCCACTTGCTTCCTTCTTCAACATCCATTGAGTTCACATTAACTGCTGGGCAGTTATGCTGTAGGAACGTACTGCAATCTGTCATTCATTTGATAACTTTTTGGTTTTAGACACTGTGGTGTCTCCTGGGGTGCAAGGGCAAAATTATTCTAAGAGTGATATTGTGAGAGAAAAAAAGCACATCTTTGATTTCACTGGATATTACCAAATTTCTCTCCAAAACAGGTGTAATAAATGATGCTCCACCAGCACTTATGAGTACCCAGGCTTTTACAAGCTCAGTGCCTGCTCACCTGATGACTGTGAAGCACCATATCACGGGACTGACATGCAGCTCCCTCATGTCGCTGAGACCGAGCAGCAGCTCTCCAAGTACTCACTGGCTGTCCAGGCTCTTTTGTGAAATACCATTTCATAGCCTTCTGCCTCTTTTCCTTCAGAATTGTTTGGGCTCTGTACACAGAGCTTGTTCTTTCACTGTATCCATGGTGTCCTTGGTACATAGATTTTCATCTTAACATAGTTCCTTTATAGTCTGTGATCAGTTTGGCTTGTTTGAGAACTCCTTCCCTCTCCCAAGGTAACAAAGCTCCTCTCCCATGGAGGCTGAATTTGTAAATCACTGGTGGTGCCAGCACCACACCCAGAACAGACAACTGGCCTTTCCTGTCCATCTACACATCCTCAAGAGTATGCTCTGGGCTCTGGTCAGAATGGTGTCACCACCCTGCATGTCCCTGGCTGTTTTTCATAACAGAACTTCCGGCTAAGCATGGTAACTCACACCTATAATTCTAGCACTTTGGGAGGTGGAGGTGAGAGGATTACCTGAGCCCATGGGTTCGAGAACAGCCTGGGCAACTTGGCAAGACCTCATCTCTACAATAAATCAAGAAAAATTGGCTGGGCATGATGGGGCATGCCTGTAGTTCCAGTTACTTGGAAGGCTAAAGCAGAAGGACTTCCTGAACCCAGCAGGTTGAGGCTGCGGTGGCCATGAGCGTGCCACTGTACTCCAACCTGGGTGACAGAGTGAGACTCAAGTCAACACAAAAATAAAAATAAAAAAATAACAGAACTTCCTATCTGGTAGGGCAAGTCCTCAGGCCAAGACTCTCTTCAAATACAGTTATGTTAGCATCCATTTATGAAGTGCAAAGAAATTCCTGTTGGGAATTGTATTAGAATTATACTTAATTTACAGATTATTATATGGGGAACTGACAACCTCAGAATACTTGAACCTTTCTATATATGATTATATTTCCATCTATTTAAGTCTACTAAAATAGTAGTTGCTTTTCTCCAGAGTTATTTGCACATTTCATAATATGTATTCCTCAGGACCTTATATTTTTGTTTCTATTATCAATGATGTCTTATTTACTTATTTATTTGAGTTGGGGTGTTGCCTAGGCTGGAGTGCAGTGGCACAATCACAGCCCACTGCAGCCTCAACCTCCTGGGCTCAAGCAATCCTTCCACCTCAGGCTCTCAAATAACTGGGATTATAGATGTGTGCCACCACACCCGGTCAAAAGTTCTGCTATTAAAATTTTATGATTTTTTTTATAGAGATGAGATCTCACTATGTTGCAGGCTGGTCTTGAACTACTGGGCTCAAGCAATTCTTCCACTTAGGCCTCCTAAAGTGCTGGAATTACAGATGTGAGCCACTGCTCCTGGCATTAATAGTATCTTTTTTAATATTACATTTCCCTTTGTTGCTGTGCTTGTATGTTAATTGTTATATCCACCAACCTTGGTCACCTCTTCATTAATTCTACAGATATTCTGTATATTCTCTTGAGTTTACTACATAGGCCTCTGCAAATAATGACAGCTTTATTTCTTCCTTTACAATCATGCCTTTTCATTTATTTTTCTTATCATATAGTATTGGCTAGTATTTTTAATACAACATTTAATACACGGTGAAAGAAGGCATCTTGTCTCATTCATGATTTTAAAGAGAATGCTTCTAAAGTTTCTAATGTCCCTCCACCCCCCCCCCCTTTTTTTTTTGAGTCAGGGTCTCATTCTGTCACCTAGACTGGAGTGCAGTAGCACAATCACAGCTCACCACAGCCTCAAACTCCTGGGCTCAGGTGATCCTTCTGTCTCAGCCTCCTGAGTAGCTGGGACTACAGGCGTACTCCACCATGCCCAGCTAGTTAATAAGTAATACCTTGATGAAAACTTTTGATAGATATTCTTCAACAAATTAAGGAACTTCCCTTCACTCTTGGTTTATTTTTTATCAAAAACAATGAAATTTAATGCATGTGTCAAAATATCACACATACCTCATAAATATGGGGTGTTGGCTGAATTTTTTAAAAAGCAATGAATTTTATCAAATGCCTTTTCTCCAGCTATCAAAGTCATCGTTCAATCTGTTACATAGTGAATCACAATAATAGACTTTTCTAACATTAAACCAGCCTTACATTCCTGAGAAAAGCCCTATGGGTTTCTCTTGAAAGCATCACTCAAAATGCCTTTCTCTAAAAGACTTTCCAGCTCCTTGTAGAGACAAAAGAAAAATCACATCTCATGACTTTCTCAGAACACCCACAACCACCCGTTTACCCACCTCTGCCTGATTTCCTCAAGGCCCTATATGTGCTGTGCTGTCTGCCACAAAATGGATGCTGGTTAAACATTCAAGGAAAATATTTAGAAAATAGACACTATTTCTTACTGGCACCTTTAATCACCACATAGACTTGGACTACTGAACAGAAAATTCCCAAGAAAGTAAAATTAAAATGAGCACTATTTTTAAAAGGCTTTTAAGCCCTAGACTACCACCCACTCACTTTAAGTAATAGTTAACATAACCGAAAGTGAGGCATCCAATCCCTACAGTTCTTTACAATGGAATTAATTGAGCATGTAGTATATATTAACAGATTGTGTGTGTATTTTATGAAAACGTTTAAAAAACTGAAATGAGGCCGGGCTCGTTAGCTCAGCCTGTAATCCCAGCGCTTTGGGAGGCTGAGGTGAGTGGGTTGCCTAAGCCTGCGGGTTTGAGACCTGCCCGGCAACTTAGCGAGACCTCATCTCTACAATA
Organism: Tarsius wallacei; assembly: GCA_963574415.1. NCBI lineage: Eukaryota > Metazoa > Chordata > Mammalia > Primates > Tarsiidae > Tarsius > Tarsius wallacei. The sequence goes on along the minus strand of CAUYQG010159342.1, from coordinate 22,271 downwards.
AATAAAAAATTAGCCGGGTGTGGTAGTGCGCACCTGTAATTCCGGCTACTTGGAAGGCTGAGGCGGAAAGATCGCCGGAGCCCAGCGGGTCGAGGCTGCAGTAGCCGGGAGTGTGGCCACTGCACTCCAGTCTGGGCAACGGAGTGAGACTCCAACTCAAAAAAAAACACAAAAACTGAAAGGCTTTAATTATAGTACTGTCCTTTTAAATATCATGGAATTAAATCTTCAACACACTAAGTGCCAGTGGATATAATAAGTTTTACAAATGAGTGTACCCCATACTGGAAGCTTCAGAACGGCCTGCTGGAGAAAATATTAAGGCCAAGCTTCCAGCAAAGGGCAGCCTAATGAAATCTGCCTCCTACAGTCCCTGGTATCTTCTCATCCACGTCGGGAGGAACACTTTGTAACTCAGAGTGCAAAGGTAACAATCTTTGCTCCAAGGATCAATATGGCTGTTCCCTAATAATACTTACTTATGAGATCAAAAATCTATGCAAAACACACTATAGACTGCTGATAATGCCAAGAACCATGACTCTGCACCAAACAGATATTCCTCAAATTCAAAAGGTCCCCAGCATGAAACACAACTTAGAACCCATCAGAGTACTGACCTCATCCCTGTGCTTTTGACAGAAGACCAAAAACTGGGATGCTGCATCTCCCTTTCTGCTTCGTGGTGCGGAAGCTGCAGCCTTCTTCCTCCCAGGAGGAGATCCTACTCCTCTTCTGGGGTCAGCCTCTGTCATCTTTTGAGGAGTACTCTTCTCTGTGCCAGGGTCACTCTCTTGGTTCTCAGCAGAGCTAGATAGTTTGGCTCTCCGCCTTCTCTTTGTGGGAATGCCCTCTTCTCTCATGAACTTTGGGTTTTCAGCAGCTTCTTCACTGAATCCTGAGGACTCTGCTATTTCTCCTGAAGACTCCACAGCAATGCCAGCCTCTTTGGCTACGCGAGGGTTGAGATGTAGCTGGTCCCCCACATAGACAAAGGTGAACTTGGCTTTCCGCTCCTCCACTGACATGCTTGCGGCTTCTTCTGCTTGAACAATGCCCATTTCCCACTGAGCCCTTAATTTCCCTGAAATAGGTTTCAACAGCTGGAAAAAAAAAGACATTATGTAAGTTTCATTATACAAACATAAAAGTTAACTCACTAAATTTCAGATAAGGTTAAAGCAGAATTCAGCCCAACATAATAACTTTGTTTCTTAAAACCAGAAATCAATTCCAATCACATAACTAGTGTAATATATATAAAAAATTAAAATTATAAAACAAATTATCTCTAGGAGTCATCAAATGATAAAATAAAAATAAAGTGTCTCTAAAGAAACTTGTCATATTTTATAACATGGTATTCTTGGCCAAAAGTAAACAATGATAGACAAAAACGCTATTATAATATTTCAAGCAACTATAAGTTTGGACCAAGATAAATAATAAGTTAAAGAATAAAAATGACAATTTTGGTCTACAAGATACTGAAGGATCATCTATCACCTTAATTTTCTCAGCTTTCGTGGGTGCCTGCTTGGCACTTTCCTGGCATAATTTTTCAAACTGTCCTTCTCCTTCAAAAGCTACAAGGCTCTTCTCAAATATCCAAGCTCTTTCTGGGGCATCACCAAAGAACTGTACGTGATACTGGCGTGCACTCTTTTTCTGACCTAGTTTTTAAAATAAAATGTTAGAACATGAAAGTTAGAATTTAGGATGAAATTAAGCAAATCTATTGCTACTTTGCAGTTGTTCTCCTTGGTGTTATTTGAGCCTGTTAATCTCAAAATAAATCCTACCCTTCTTATCCCTACCACACTCCATACTGCAGAGAAAAACTCATGGACAAGAGACTCAGGTAAGGTTTAAAATTGACTGGGAAAGAAAGCTGACTTAATGTACTCTTTTATCTCCTCCCTCTTAAGATCCTCTTAAAAAGATACCAAACAGGTAAGACAAGAGAGGACATCAGTAAAAGGGACACTTCAACAGAGAGGTGTGAGAGTATGGCAGTGAAGAGAGCAGTAGACTGATATCAGATGGCCTAGGTTCAAATCCCAGTCCCACTACCTACCAGCTGACCAAGCACATACTCACAGTGCTTAAAATAACACCAATGGCCTCCAAGAGCAGCTGAGACCACAGAGTAACCCCTCAGATGCTCACTGTTGTTACTCTTAGCTATGAGGGAGAAATCACATCCCATAATGCATCCAGAGAGAACCTGGATGAGGAAAGAGATAGCTGTAACCAAAACCCAAGAGGAGGTGCTAGATTCCACAGAAGCAGAATGAGAAGTTGAATACAGGTAAGCCAGTTGAAAGGTCAGATCTCTGTGCCAAAGTGAGAGGAGGAAATGGGGATATGTGTGTGTGGGGGGGATCATCAGTCCCTGTTCCCTCAAGCAGAACACTGACCACAGGAAATCAAAGGATACTTCCTAGAGCACCCCTCAGGTTTTCAATGGAAAAACTTCCTCACTGAGGCTTTTGGAGATTCCCCAACTAAGTGACCCAGTAGTCAGTCAGAGTGAAGATGGCTAGGTAATCAAGCCTCCTCTCATATGCCAGCAGGCAGCTCTGAGTGCTGTGCTCTTTAACACAAGCCCAGTACCAAGGAATTCTCAGATGCACGGAAGCCTCCTGCATGAATGAGTCCAAAACACCCAAAAATGAACAGCCTCTGCAGTGCCACAGATAAAATGCAAGGAAGAGAAGACAACAAGCAAAGAAAAATCCCAGTGTGCTCTGAAAAGAGAACACAGAAAAAGAAAGATCTATTAGAAATTTTAAAATACAATTATGAAAATAAAATTCAACAAGAAAGCTTGAATAAGAAATCTCCCAGAAAGAAGAAAAAGATTAGAATTATTAAAAGTTACTCTCATAAGAAACCTATAGGATCAATCCAGGAGGTTCGATACCCAAATAGCAGATCTTCTAGAGAGAGGAACAGGAGAAGCTCAAAGAATTAACCTGAAAACAAGTGCAGAATTAAAACACCCCTAACCGGGCATGGTAGCTCACACCTGTAATCCCAGCACTTTGGGAGGCAGAGGCGAGAGGACTGTCTGAGACAGTGGGTTCAAGAACAGCCTGGACAACATGGCGAGACCTTGTCTCTACAATAAATCAAAAAAATAGCTGGGCATGGTGCGCACCTGTAGCTCCAGCTACTTGGAAGGCTGAGATGGAAGGATCGCCTGAGCCCAGCAGGTGGAGGCTGCAGTGGCCATTAGCGCACCACTGCACTCCAGCCTGGGTGACACAGTGAGACTCCGACTCTCAAAAAAACAAACAAACAAACAAAAAACACCCCTAAATGCCCCCACCCAAAAGCAGGATACACCTTGGTGAAATTCAGGCTGCTGGAGGGAAGAGGAAAGGACAGCATCCAAGTTAATGGAACAAGAACAGAATGGCAAGATATATCAAAAATGGCCAAACACTCTGAATGCTAGAAGAAAATGGAGTAATATCTTCAAAATTCTGAGGGGAATAATTCTTAACATAAAATTCTATACTGAAGCCAACAATCAAATGTGAGGATAGAAAAGTAGCATCCTCTGAACTGCAAGGACTCAAATTTAACTCCCATACACACTTTTTTTAGGACGCCAAAAATACACTCCAGCAAAAAAAGGCAAATTAACCAAGAAAGAACACAACATAGAACTATAGCTAACAATGCAAGTACTTCAGAAAAGCATCTTAAAGAAAGTCTAGGTTGGCAGGGTAGCTCACACCTGTAATCCCAGCACTTTGGGAGGCTAAGATGGGAAGATTGCTTGAGCCCAGGATTTTGAGATCAGCCTCAGCAATGTAGCAAGATCCCGTCTCTATAAACAATTTTTTTAAAAACTTAGCCAGGTGTGGTAGTGCACACCTGTAGTTCCAGCTACTCAGGAGGCTGAGGTGGATCACCTGAGTCCAGGAGGTTGCGGCTGCGGTGAGCCATGATTGTGCCACTGCATTCCAGCTCGACTTTAAAAAAAAAAAAAAATCTAAGCTTACTGCAATGTAAAAAAAGGTTAAGAGTGCCCAAATCCAGATGGAAGCAGGAAAAAGGAAGATGCTAAGAGAGAGCTCCAGGGGAAGCAAAGAAGAGAAGAAACAAAACCTCTTCTAAACAAAAATAAAATCCTGGTAGCAGGAAAGAGGGTTAAAAGATGAGTTCCAAGGAGCAGAAAAGGAAAATGGAACCCAAACACATTTTCTTTTCTTTTCAGGAGAAAAAATAGCTACATAAATAGGAGAAATTATATAATAAGGAGGAGTTTTAAGGACAGGAAGAAAAAAATTAAGGCTGTATGAACAGCATAGCATAATGATTTTAGAAGAAAGGCAGTAATTAACTCCAAAAAAATAAAAAGTCATACAAAAAAGAAAATGCAACTATAGAGCACAACTTAGTTTTTCACTGAATGATATTTACATAAGTCAAAATTCTGTAAACATTTATTTTTTATTTAATAAAAATAGTAGCTTAATTACATGGAGTGAATGTAGGGAAAGAAATAAAAAATTGTTCAAGAACTCAATCTTCATTTTGTGTGACAGAAAGTCAACAGAAAATGTCTACATGATAAATTAAAATATAGCAGTTAAAAGTAGAAGTCAGGTGTGGTGATTTATCCCTATAAGTCCAGCACTTAGGGAGTCTGAGGCGAGAGGATCACTTGAGCCCAGGAGTTTAAAACCAGTCTAGGAAACATAGTGAAATCTTGGCTCTATTTAAAAAAAAAAAAAAAAAAGGTGACCGGGCACAGTGGCTCAAGCCTGTAATCCCAGCACTTTGGGAGGCCAAGGCACGAGGATTGTTTAAGCTCAAGGGTTCGAGACTACCCTGAGCACTCTACAATAAATCAAAAAAATAAACTGGGCATGGAAGCACGTGCCTGTAGTTCCAGCTACTTAGAAGGCTGAGTTGGAAGGATTACCTGAGTCCAGCAAGTTGAGCCTGTGGTGGCTGTGAGCGTGCCACTGCACTCCAGCCTGAGCAACAGGGTGAGACTCCAACTCAAAAAAAAAAAAAGTAGAGGAAAATGTTCAAAGAGTTAAAAATAATTACCTCTGGGGAGGAGAGAGGAAGGCAGGGAATGATTTTTCACTATTAACCTTTCAGCACAATTTAACTTGCTTATAAGTTTTCAAACTTCTTTGATTTGAAATTACCTAAGATTCAAGGATATGTCAAGGAATTTGTGACTTCTTCCATTACCTTAATACTTTGAAAGAACTCTTGTTAATGAAAACAAATACAGATACATGGCATAGCATTTCTATAATAAAATCTGTACATATAATAAAATCTGTACATAATAAAATTACAGTACATATAATGAAGTAATATAAACTTAAATCATGTTTTCATAAATAATAACACAGAAAGATGTTCCTTACATGTCAGGTAGGAAAAAAAGCAAAAGAGAATACTATAGTCTGATCCCAAGTTTGTAAAATAAATGAATGCAACATTCATTACATAAAGTTCTTTCCTATCCAGAAATTTGATAACATAACTCAATTTTCTCCTATTTATGGGTACCTTTCATCCACATGAACTGTTATTTTGGTCCAAGTTGAGAGGTAATTATCCAGTTGTCCAGCACTATTTGTTAGTAAGCCTTCCTTCCTGTGCCAGTTACTGATATTCATTAATGACAGTCTGTATAAAAATGCTTGTCATTTACTCCCGCACCTACATACCTTTCTAAGAGAACCTGACCTTCACCAACAGTCCTGGTGGCTAATTCTGTACTATGTTCCTTTCCTCTCCCATCACAGCCTATTAGACTACAAGTGGCCCCTGACCCTCTGGGCTGGACTGAGCCAGAGTCTCTCTCCAGATACTGGGAAGACTGTTAGGTTGACAACAGCCATTCATGTGTATGCAGAATGATCTCCACCAGAACCTGAAGCTCTGAGGAGGAAAAGAAGCCATAAAGATGCAGGCAAGGCCAGGAGTCTATAGAAGCAAGAATGGAGCACTGGGGCAAAGTCATAGAGACACAAGACCACAGAGCTCCATGGGAAACAGACAAGCATTACTATGCCTGACATTCCTGGTCCAGTCCCTGGGGGGCACCAGAGCCCCGAAATAGGTAAAGCAGAAACTGACAGAACTACAAGTAGAAAATGACACATTCACTATCCCAGAGGGTGTTTTAACATACCTCTCTCAGCAGCTGGTGAATCAAGCAAAAAAAGAAACAAACCAGTAAGAGCGTTATGCTATCAAATAACCCAAGACATGAGAAAGCCAGATTACCTGCAATATTTTTAGAAAATGCTAGAAATAAAGCACTTTTTCTGTATAAAACAATGAGGGCTAATTCTTAAGGTTCCCTTCCATAACACAGAAAAAGTTACAACACAAATCTCCACAACAGAAAATTACTTGATTCTAGAACACAGTTATCTAAAGAGACTAGTAGGATCCAAGTGTGACAGAAAGATGGCAAAGTTCCCAGATGTGACAGAATCCAGTTTTCTTCAAAGTACAACATCTAAAGCATTCCGTTATCTTCTGTTTCCAGGTCTCAAAGCTGCTAGCTCATCTAGGTACCCTGGTAGGTAAGACAAGTTCTGCTGTTGTAAAGTATAAAAATGCTACTTAGACTTTCATTAACTTAAGATTTCCAAAGGAAATTTGGACTTCCAAAAGAACCCAGATTGAGCTGCAGTTTATAGGTTATGTTCTCTTCTGCATGTACATTATACTTCAGTTTTTAAAAATTAAGTATATTACTAAGATACATGGATTCGAGCAGATCCATACATCCCAAGCATGATAAAAAAATTAAGAAAGAAAACATGAGACAGGAAGGGAGAGGAATGGGAGTAGGGTAAGGAGATTCCTTCTTACAGAAAAAAATAAAAGTACTTGTTTCACAGGACCTCATGCTCAGCCCACTCCATGCCAAGAGTTATCTCTTTTTCTTGTCCCTGTCCTTCCCCAACAATGACACCCACTACTCATTGTCTTCCACCATGGGGTACTGCAGGCCAAGTGTTGGAAAGTGAACCCAAGAGCTCTACTCAGAGCCAGGGCTCAGCACTGCCTGTAGACCTGCTTTACACACATCCCTAGTGAATTCTGTCTCCCAGAGCAATGAATACATACCAGTGCACAGACATGCACTTCTACAGATCATTGTCTACTAAACAGACCTAAGCCTTCGAAGTCAAAGAAATGGCTGACTCCAGGACTGGGGCAAAAAAAGTACAAAATGAGACTGGAGCATCTTGCCAAATCAGAACATAAGGGAGTACTCAAAGGCTGATAGGAATTTGTCAAAAGGACATAGCTGGAAGGGACTTAATGGGATTCCTACTGGCCAAATTTGGGACAACTTGAGCATTAAATACGTAAAGACTAGGGCCAGATGCAGTGGCTCACACTGTAATCCTGATGATTTAGGAGGCTCAGGTGGGAGGACAGCTTGAGTCTGGGAGTTTAAGACCAGCCTGGGGAACATAGCAAGACCATATCTCTACAAAAACATTAAAAATTAGCTTGGAGTGGTGGCACATGCCTGTAATCCCAGATACTTGGGAAGCTAAGGCAGGAGGACCATGTAAGTCCAGGAGTTCCAGGCTACTTGGGAGCTATGATCATGCCACTGCACTGCAGCTGGGCAACAGAGACAGACTCTGTTTCTAAAATGATAGAAAATAAGAACTGTAACATATAACTAATTTTTTTAAGGGGAGCTCATTTTCACAGAAAAATGCCAGCTAAAATGTAGAAAGAATAAAAATAGTTAATTACCATTTTATATAAGTCAATGGATCATCAAGGACTGCTAAACCCATGGCTGTTAGGGAACCCAGATTCCAAGTATGGTCTACAGATTCCTCATCAATGGCAAAGGGGGACTGTGCTGTTTCATGGAGAGTTCTGGTGGCAACTACCTACAAGGGTGTAGGTCAACTAATATCACAAGCTCCTCCTAAAGTGGTCCAACTAGCCTCTGTCCTTCTCTTACTTTCCTTTGTTTCCTTTGACTCTGTCTCTTTTTTTTTTGAGTTGGAGTCTCACTCCATCACCCAGCCTGGAGTGCTGTGGCACACACAACCACAGCATGGACCTGCTGGGCTCAGGCGATCCTTCTGCCTCTGCCTTCCAAGTAGCTGGAAATACAGGCGCCCGCTGCCACATCCAGCTAATTTTTTTTTCATTTATTGTAGAGACACAGTCTCACCAAGTTGTCCGGGCTGGTCTTGAACCCCTAGGTTCAGGCAATCCTCTTGCCTTGGCCCCCCAAATTGCTAGGATTACAGGCTTGAGCCACCGCCCAGCCATAACTCCATTTCTTTCCAAAGGTTATCCGAATCTCCTTTTGGCTAGAGGGTATCCACCCTGGCTTGCTGATATGGTTTTCTGTTATTTTGGGTTTGTTGGGTTTTTTTTTTTTTGAGTTGGGGATCTCTGTCACGCAGGCTGGAGAGCGGTGACAGGATTACATCTCACAGCAGCCTCAACCTCCTAGGCTCAAGCAATCCTTCTACCTCAGTCATCCGAGTAGCTGAAACTACAGGCACATGCCACCACACCTGGTTAATTTTTTAATTTTTTTATAGAGAGGAGGTCTCACCCAGACTGGTCTCGAACAGCTGGACTCAAACAATCCTCCCATCTTGTCCTCCCAAAGTGCTAGGACTACAGGTATGAGCCACCGTGTCCGGCCTGAATTGCTTTTCAAGTGTACATTATTATTTATACTCTGACTAATGTCTTCATAGGGATAAAAAATGTACATTATCAGTCTTCTGAAGTTGGTTTGCTTGTGTTCACAAGGCCATCTCCCCTGCATCCACAACAATTCCTAGAGAAGCAGACTGTTAGGGTGAGGCAGGCCACTCCCCGGTCTAGGCTAGCAGAGGACATCCACTTCTTATGCACACAGATCTTCAGTAAATGGCCAAAGCCACTGTTTAAGGTTCCAAATCTGAGCTCCAGCCTTTCTGACCTGGGTCTGATCATGAGGGATCTAGAGCAGTCATGAAGAAAGGGAGCTTGGATTGTTGTTCTAGACTAGAGGTGGCTGAAGAATATGATAGCCAGATGTAGAGCATGCAGCTAAATCCCAGAGTGCAGATAAAAAGCAGGTATAGAGGAATACCAGGGACAACTGAGGAAATCTCAGCTAGGACCACTGCTAGGCCATGTCATGTTTCTTGAAGTGTGGCTGGGTACTGAGTCAGCAAGGAAACTGCCCTTGTTCTGACTTATTTGGGGGTTGAACTACCATAAAAGCTATAGCCTGCATTCACACGGTTTGACAAAGGGAAGCATGTTCAAGTAGAGAAAGAGATAGAACAGGTATAGAACAAGATGTTTCAAGTTGGCATATCTAAATGAGGGGAACGAATATCTGTTGTGTTGCTCTACTCTGACCAGTGGGCTTGAATTTCTTTTTTGGGGGGGTTTTTTTGAGTCAGAGTCTTATTCTGTTGCCCAGATTGAGCACAATGGCAAGCTCATTGCCACCGCAGCCTTGACCTCCTGGGCTCAGGCGATCCTTCTACCTCAGCCTTCCCCATAGCTGGAACTACAGGTGCACACCACATCCGGCTAATTTTTTTTTAATTGTAGAGATGAGGTCTCGCCAAGTTGTCCAGGCTGGTCTTGAACCCCTGGGCTCAGGCAATTCTCTCGCCTCTGCCTCCCGAAGTGCTGGAATTACGGGCATGAGCCACTGTGGCTGGCCTCGCCTTGAAATTTTTAAGTAGATAAATAAACAAATAAATAAAATATTCTACACAAACACACACACAAGTAGAATCCAAGTATACCCACTTGGTATTATTTTGAAAACTGAAGGAATACCTGGTGAAATAAAGAAACTTAAAAATGAGTACAAAATGACAAAAATTAAATGACCAAATATTAGGTTGCTGTAGAGTAGTAAGTGGTATAACAGGATGTTTTTGGGAGACAGCTCTAGAGGTAACTAGGGAGCGGGGGGTCAATACAAAATTCAGGTTTCCAAAGTAAAAGAGAGAATAACAATCACAATCATTATGAATGCTCAATAGTCACTGTTTTAAGATCTTTCTATGCAAACAATGTTAGGATTATCCTCATTTTTCATACATAGGGAAACTGAGGCTTAGTGAGATTAACTGGTTCATTATCAAGACCAACCAGTTGAGTTGAACCCTGGCAGGCTGATTCCTGAGCTCAGCCTCAACTACAAAGAATACTACTACAATGCTGTAAGCACAAGAGTAAAAGCACATAGTCAGAGTGAAGGTCCCAGGAGTCAAACAAAGAAAGTGAGAGATGACTAAAAATGATAAGTATTAATCCCAGTACTTTGGAAGGCTGAGGTGGGAGGACTGCTTAAGGTCAAAAACTTGAGACCAGCCTGAACAACACAGCAAGACCCCACCTCTAGAATAAATGTTTTAAAAATTAGCTGGACGTGATGGCTCACACCAGCTACTAAGGAGGTTGAGGCAGGGAGAGCACTTGAGACCATGTCTGCACCACTGCACTCCAGAGTGCAAAGTGACAGAGCAAGATTCTGTCTCTAAATAAATAAATTTTAAAAGTGGGAATATTGTTAATAATAACAAAATAAAAATAAAAATGGCTTGCCAGGCATGCATGGTGGCTCGTGCCTGTAATCCTAACACTTTGGGAGACCAAAACAGGAGGACTACTTGGGCCCAGGAGTTTGAGACCAACCTGGGCAACATAGCAAGATCTCATCTCTACGAAAGAAATTTAAAAATTAGCCGAATGTAGTGATGCACACCTGTAGTCCCAGTTACTCGAGAGGTTGAGGTGGAAAGATTGCCTGAGCCCAGAAGGTCAAGGCTGTGGTGAGCCGTGATCGTGCCACTGCACTTCACACCTGGGTGATAGAGTGAGATCGAGACTCAAATAAATACATAAAAATAAATTAAAATGGTAGTATATCTGGATGTCAGACAAAGAAGCTGTTGTAGACTACAGTAATTACTTAAAATGTAATTGCATTAAGGTTAAAGTAATGAACCCCAATAGGAGGAGCAAGGAGACATGGAAAGGACTACTTCAGTTTCACAGGTATGAGGAAACCTGTGAAGAAGACAGCTTCAGGTAAACAAGTAAAAATCCCCAGACACTAAAAAAGAAACTCAGTAAGAGCTGCTTGTGGTGTGCCATGCAGACAAATGCTGTGGGAGTCATGAAGTTTGCTGTATAGGGATTGTGCCCGGTTTTAGAGAGCTGAAAAGGAACTGGCAACCTCTCACTACTCATGTATTCCTGCACTGGGCTGCAGAGGTATGAAGGCCCATCCGCAAACAAAGAAGGGAAAGCTGTCTCAACTCACATTTTCTTTTACACTCTGACCAAGTCTAGATTCCTTGGAGTATACCCTGGGGTTCCTGAAGCCCCTTGGAAGGGACGCCCTCATTTCTAGCAAGCCAAGGACGCTGAAGTTCCTCAATGGAGACAGAGCAGAAGCCAAATCACAGGCTCTTATCCTGTCACAAGTGCTGTGGAGCACACAGCACTCAGTCTCACAGCAGAGTCCAATCACCCCCACAGGTCAGCAGGCCAGAGAAGGACTCAGGCAGGGAACTTAGGACTCAAGCAAGGGCCTCTTCATCTGAAATCTGTCCCTTCTAAAGTCTGCATTTACCAGGAAGGGACCACTGTCACCCCACTTCCAGCAGCCAGCTGTTCCCATAGCCAGCCAACAAGCCTGCGTAGCGATGCAGGCACTAACGTGAAGACCTAAGCCCATAGGGAGAGAAGCAACGCTACTCCTATGGGAGTCAGGGCAGAGACCAGGCAGGGATGTGTACACAGGTACCACTGAAGAGCCATACAAGGTCGACTGGTTGGCAATATTGACAGAGCCAGAGCACCAGCCTATACCAGCCATAGCTCTAGTTGGTCACACAGGTCACAGGTGATACTGACTTGCACAGTTCCAAGTCCTGTACTCATCACCTCTCACCTTTCTCAAACTCTAGAAGAACTTGCCAGAAGACTCTCAAACCTCCTGATCCTTTTCCTTCAAAATCACATTTATGAGCTTCCCAACTATATAAGTATTTTCTCTGTACCAAGGACATATTATACTCTTTATGTCACTTTGGCCTTTCTATGTACATATCAATTTATCTATCCAAGTTTTGTCAGATATAGGTGATCATTTCTATTTTTTTCCCCTTCTCACAGGCCTAATAAAATAAACTTGGACACTTTTATAACTTAAACTTAGCATAAAATATATTTCTGCAAATCATGGTGAAATAAGCAATCACTGTATATCTAAATAAACTATTTATCATAAAATCTGAACATAATACAAGGCAAAGACCACTTCTTCTTTAACACTAATTTAATCAGATGAAGTGTATAGCTGAGTCAGATATAAAAAGAAATGGCAATGTGTTACATTTGAATCAATCACTAACTTTAGGTAAAGTTGCAAAAATGAAACACAGGAGGCCTATTTAAGGAAGAGGAAGAAAGAAACCTGGAGATGAGAAAGATGGAAAAACAGCCTGAGAAATGCAGTACCTTTCAGTTTGGTATAGCTGTGAAGAAGTGGATCCGCAGAAACCATGCAGGGCCACCAAGGGTAACCTGACACTTTGGACCACACCAAGTCACCGACGTTATATTTCAACAGGTGGTCTTTGTCTCTGCCAGTGTTTGGACAGGACTCTTTCTTAGCTGAAATCTGAAAAAGAACAACAAAAGACAAATACTAACACATCCAATCACTACCCCTACATCCAGTCTCTATCCACAGAACAAGGATTAATCAGGCTGGAGGCAGCAAACACATACAGGTCTCCCAAAATGGAGCATGCTCCCTACTTGCATTTTAGAACAGAGTTCCAATATCACTTTATTCAAACTATGTCTCTCATCCTCAGCTAGAGGGTCAGCATGGCACCTAGCACCCAAGATCTTCATATACATCTATTTCCTTGGCCTAGTAGATGGTTTTTAATGGTGCTTTACTCAGCTGGCCAAAGAGAAATTCGCACAGAACCCCAAATCCACACTGACTCCTCCCGCCAGCCACTTGTCTAACCCTCGGTTCTTTGGAGCTCATGTATTACCCAACACGAAAGATTCCAGTGTGAAGAGGACAAGGGCATCATGAGAGCTGGTAACAAAGTCCCAGTTTCACCACTTGAGATCTGAGTCCTTGGGGCTCTCTCAGTCTCAGTTTTCCCATCTCTAGAACATGGGTAGGTTATGAGGCTGTGCATCCCACCAAGGGCAAATTCCTCCCCAAGCTACTCCTGGTTCTGCTCTCCAGTGGGAACAAGCACAGCCAGCACAGCCTCAACCTCCCAAGAACGAATTCCCAACCCTCCTCCTAGGAATATGATATACATGGGCAAATTTTTAAACTACTTTGGGTCTCTGTTTTCCCATCTGTGAACTGAAGACACCACACTGCAATCACCCTGAGCACACTGGCAAGGGCTGGCATGAGACACCACACCACACACTTTCAAAAACTGCCAGCTCTCAGGTTATTGCCCAGCATGCCAGGTTTATATTTACCATCCTCATTCTGCAGATGAAGAGTCAAAATTCAGCTGATGCTTTATTCAAGTTTTAACAAAACCAAGTGGCAGAGCTAGAAATAAAAGCCAGGTCTCTGAGGTGGGAGGATCACTTGAGGCTGGGAGTTCAAGACCAGGCTAAGCAACATAACAAGACCCCATCTCTACAAAAAAAAAAGTTAAAAGTCAGGTCTCTGACAACTTGCAGAGACCTCTTCCCATGTAAAAGTATGAGATTCAATACAGCCATGGATGCTTCAAAAAATCATTCTATCAACCCAGAGTACTAAGCTGTTCTTCAAAAAACTTTGCATTTTTTCTTTTAAGTCAGAGTCTCACTCTGTCACCCAGGCTGGAGTGCGGTGGCACACTCATAGTCACTGCAGCCTCGACTTGCTGGGCTCAGGCGATCCTTCCACCTCAGCCTTCCAAGTAACTGGAACTACAGGCATGTGCCACTATGCCCAGCTAATTTTTTTTTCTTTTTTTCCCACAGAGATGAGGTCTCACTATGTTATCCAGTCTGGTCTCAAGTAATCATCCTGCCTCTGCTTCTGCCTCCCAAAGTGCTGGAATTACAGGAATGAGTCACTGTGCCCGGCCAACTTTGCCATTATAATGTATGAGCAAGTGCTAAACAGCTCCTAAGCACTCAAAATACAATTTCTAGGCCAAGCTTGCAGTCCCAGGTACTCGGGAGGCTGAGGTGGAAGGATCACTTGAGCCTAGGAGTTTAAGGCTGTAGTGAGCTATGATTGCACCACAGCTCTCCAGCCTGAGAGATGGAGACCATGTTGCTAAAAAAAAAAACATACACACAGAGAAAAAACAAAACATTTTTTTAAACCCTCAAAACTCTTCATTATTTTAACTATTTCAAAGAGCTACAACTAAAGACCAATACCCTCTAGACCACCAGACAGACAGAGGAGGCTGCCACCCCATCCCTATTTCCTTCTGCTAATGCCAAGGTCCCTTGGCTGTTTTATATGGCTTATACTCATTTAAGTGTTAGAGCCATCCTGAGTGTCATTTTAAGACATGTGACACCAACAACCAGGCAGAATGGAGCAGAAACTATTGGAAACAAAGAACGTGAGGGTGTAAGACGCAGTCCCAGATTTCAGGAAAGCAGGCCATCTCATTGAGAAGACAGGTATAGGCCAGGTGTGGTGGTTCACGCCTATAATCCCAGCACTTTGGGAGGCCAAGGTAAAAGGATGGCCTGAGCCCACAGGTTCGAGACCAGCCTGGGCAACTTGGCGAGACCTCATCTCTACAACAAATCAAAGTTAGCCGGGTGTGGTAGTGCATGTCTGTAGTTCCAGCTGCTTGGAAGGCTAAGGCGGAAGGATCACCTGAGCCCAGCAGGTTGAGGCTGCAGTGGCCGTGAGACTGCCACTACACTCCAGGCTGGGCAACAGAGTGAGACTCCAACTCAAAAAAAAAAGAAGAAGACAGGTACAGGGAAACAGAACTGTGTCGGAAGGACAACAGGAGCACCTGTACACAGCTGTGCTTCCCAATCATTAGATGCTACAGACTTCAGAAATCTCACACTAGAGCTCAGGGTGTCTCATTGACCATATCAACCTAAAGAACGCCTTGGAGATGACATCCACAAAAAGAGCACAGCCTGAAGTTGTCGAGCAAGAGCTCTGGAATTGGCAGACCCAGGCTCAGAAACTGGCTTGCCTCTTTTGAGCCATTTTAACCTTGAACACTTGGTAAACCTCTCTAGGTCTCTCTACTGGTTCAACAGCTGGCTGTGAGGCCTACGGAGGCAATGTCCCACTGAGGTCATGTAGTAGATGGCATCAGGCCTGTCCCCACCTCCTCTGCCCACCATAGCATATGTGCAGGGCCCTCACAGTTTCCATGCTGCCTGCTTGTGGTCACGTGACCCTAGACAGAATTCCTCATGAATACCTTTTTATCTGAAGGACTTGAGATCTTAGACACTAGAGCTGCTTCGACAAGGCCCTGCTCCAGTAAGGAGTCATATTTTATGCTCCTCTTCCTGTTCCTTCTTGCCTTGTTTTCTAGTTTTTGTCCATTTTCTTCCGACTGAGACACATCAGCAGCACTGTCACCACAAATGGAAGATTCAAAAAGAGGCTTCCCATTCATGTATGTTTTGGTGATTTTCAGCTTAATTTCTGGAGAGCCATTTTTGATAGGGGTAGTGTTAGGTGGTGTCCCAATGCCTTTCATCTCTGGGGACTCAAAACGCAGTTTGGCATCATGAGCACCTGGCTCTCCATTAAACACACGGGAAGTAAGATCCTTCAACTTCTCTGTTGGAATAAAGGGAAGTGCATCATGGCCATTAAACTTTTGCATGACCCCCTCCTGGAGACTACTAGAAAGCTGGGCTTTGCTGAGAAACACAGAACATTCACGATTCACGTCGCAGCTTTGAGTCTTTCCGTTCGTACTGCCAAGGACTTCTGGAGCCTGCTTCATCTTTATGCACTTTACAACGTTCTGAACAGAAAGGGGACTTTTCTTGATGCTGAATTTCATCCACCCAGATACTTCTGCTCTTAGAACACTACAATATTAAAAAAAGAAAAAGCAACATATTACATTTCAATCTTAGGATAAGCATGTCAACACTTCTATAGCTCCATGGGGTTTGGTTTGGGTTTTTTTAAGCAATTTATGTTTTATTATTATTATTGTATATTTTATAGAGACAGGATCTTGCTCTGTCACTCAGGCTGAAGTGCAGTGGCACAATCCTAGCTTACTGCAGCCTCAACCCCCTAAGCTCAAGCAATCTTCCTGCCTCAACCCCACAAGTAGCTAGAACTATAAAGCGTGCACCACAATGCTCAGCTATTTTTTTTTCTTCATAGAGATGGGGTCTCATTATATAGCCTAGGCTAGTAACAAACTCCTGGCCTCAAGTGATCCTCCCACCTTTGTCTCCCAAAGCAAAAATGTGTTCTGACAGCCGTGAGCCACTGTGTTCGGCCAAGAATCATTTTTAAAAGGAAGAACAATTAGCAGGGCATGGTGGCACATGCCTGTCATTTCAGCTACTTGGAAGGCTGAGGCAGAAGGATCGCCTGAGCCCAGCAGGTAGAGGCTGCAGTAGCCATGAGCATGCCACTGCACTCCATCCTAGGTGAAAGAGTGAGACTCCAACTCAAAAAATAAATTAATAAAAGATAAAACCAAGCAAAATAAAATAAAGAACACAAAAGTCAGTCAAGAACAACAAATTCTAGTCATGCAACTACCACTGATAAACACTGTGGCCATAGGCACATAACTTAATACGTCCAATCATTCCTGAAACGGAAATTACCACCTACCCACCAGTTCAGCACACACTTGTAAAAACCAGTGTGTGTGACGCAGCTAACACAATGCCAGGTCTAAGCAAAAGGGCAACAAGGAAGAGCATAAAAGTAACAGAGGCCAGGTGCAGTGGCTCATGCCTATAATCTCAGCACTTTTAGAGGCCAAGGCGGGAGGATTGCTTGAGTCCAGGAGTTTGAAACCAGCCTGGGCAACACAGCAAGACCCTGAGCTTATCCTATCCCTCCCATTACAGCTGAGGACTGTAAGGCAGAGACACGGGTTATGCCCTTGATTACCTGGTCAGCAAAGCTTAAAGCCAGATCTTTTAGACACAGTGGCTTATGCCTATAATCCTGGCACTTTGGGAGGGTTGCTTGAGCCCAGGAGTTTGAGACCAGCCTGAGACACATGGTGAGACCTTTTCGCCACAAAATTTTTTTTTTTTAATTAGCCAAGTGTGGTGGTACGTGCCTGTAGTACCAGTTACTCAGAAGGCTGATGCAGACAGATCACCTGAACCCAAGAGGTTAAGGCTATAGTGAGCCATGATCATGCCACTGCACTCCAGCTTGGGCAATAGAGTGAGATCCTGATTCAAAACAAAAACAAGAAAACATATCTTCTAACTCCCAGCACAGTATTAGCGCCAGATTGATGAAAAAAAAAAAAAGCAGCAAAAAGCCAAGAGTAACCAAATGTGAAAGCATTCTGAGTCAGTTCGGGTTTCTGCTCAATCTAGTATCTTTAAAAACAAAAACAAAAAACAGGAGTTTAAGAGGACAGAAAAGATCCTAAGTGGGAGGAGGCCCTAAAGAGGGTTGTCCTCCTGGATCAAAAAAAATGTGCTGCATATACACAATGGAATACTATGCAGCCATAAAGAAGGACAAACATATAGACTTCGTAGCAACATGGATGGATTTAGAGTCGATCATACTCAGTGATCTATCACAGAAACAAAGAACAGACTACCATATGCTTTCTCTCATAAGCGAACCTTGGACAATTATTATAATACTATAAGAAAGGGATTGGCAGTAGTGGGAAACCGCCAGGGGAGGGAGTGGCAGTTGAGAGAAACTGCTAGGGGAGGGAGGGGCATACTTCATCAACAAGGGTACCTGCATAATCAACATTTGTATACCTAACCCTGAACTGTACACCCCACATATTTATAATAAAAAAAAGAAAAGAAAAAAAAAGAGGGTTGTCCTCAATCTAGTATTCTAATCTGTCTCCCACCCTCCTGGTTCAGGCCGCAGTTTGACACTTACAGGGAACACTACAGTAACAGTAAATCTTGTTTAGCTATCTCCTGAAGAATAGCTCATCAAGGGCCACACTGCCAAGTCACAACACATGTCACTGTGCAATGTGTAGAAAGCAGCCAATGTGCTGTGCTGGCCATGTGAGGCCCAAGGGCATAAGGGGCAATTTCAGGAAGACCCCTGTGGCTGCAATAAGCTTCACTGTGAAGCCACAATCCCAATCTGAGGCACCTGGTGATGGGCCAGAGCCCCAAAGACAACTAGGAATAAGACACAGACAGGCACCAGCTGAGGAGACATCTCCCAAGTATGCACCATCACAGATCCCATGGAGATTCTTCTGATAAGGCAGCCGCCAACAGCATCAGACAATGGGGAAACTTGAGAACAATAAAGACCACAGAGGCTTTTGTTCCCCCTGCCTGGAAATGTTTTTGATTGTCACCACTAGAGGGCTTCCCCTGCCATCTAGTGGGTGGAGGTCAGGGAAGCTACTGACCAATCTATAAGGCACAGGACAGGACGGCCCTGCAACAAAGAATCACCTGGCCCAAAATGCCAACAGTGCCGAGGTGGAGAACACCTGAGATGGTACAGCAATAGGGACTGCTAGTGTCTGCAGCCTGCTGTCTCCAAAGAAAAGCCAGATCGCTGAGGAAGGGGAAAAGAGCAGAAGTAAAACTACCAGTTTAGCTTCATGTGTACCAGATGACCTTTTAACACCAAAACACATACAAATGTGGTCTGACTCGCACAACAATTTTTGAAAAGGTGTATCACAGTAGGCTCCTCTTTAAGCTCATATCAGACCAACTGCCCCACGGGTAAAAACTATAACCCTGGACAAAATATAAAAAACAACCACCTGAAGGAAGGCACTGAAAAGCAAACAGGCCAGGTGCGGTGGCTCAAGCCTGTAATCCCAGCAGCACTTTGGGAGGCCGAGGAGAGAGGATTGCCTGAGCCCCCCGGTTCAAGACCAGCCTGGGCAACATGGTGAGACTGCGTCTCTACAATAAATTAAGAATTAGCCAGGAATGGTAGCATGTACCTGTAGTTCTGGCTACTTGGAAGGCTGAGGCAGAAGGATCATCAGAGCCCAGCAGGTCGATGCTGGAATGGTCATTAGTGTGTCACTGCACTCCAGCCTGAGCAACAGAGTGAGACTCCAACCCCCCAAAAAAAAAAAAAAAAACAGTAAAAACAAAACAAAACCAAGGAGAAACGGGTGTAGTGGACACTTGAAAGAAAGGGAAGAGCACTAGGTGAAGTCAATTTTTAAATCTGTGCCTGAGCAGACTTTCAAGCAACTGTAACAGCTGTAAAAGGAGGGGGAAAACCTCACAAAGGAGTGTCAGAAGGAGAGCCCCAAACTCCAGGCTGACTCCAAGCTGGTACCAGGGACTAGCATATAAAATACTGAGATGAGATTCTAGCTGCTGGACAAAAACAAAGCAAAAACCACTCTTAAAAGGAATATAAAAGACTCCAGTATCTATAACATGTCATTCATAATATCTAGAATATAATCCAAAAATACTAAGCATATGAAAAGAAACAGGGAAACAACAGAAAGCAACCCCAAAATGACCCAATTACTGAAATTCAGCAGACAAGGATTTCAAAGCATTTATTTTAACAATGTTCAAGGACATAAAGATATAGATATGTATATATATATATTTTTTTTTTTTTTTTTGGAGTCGGGGTCTCACTGTTTTCCAGGCTGGAGTGCAGCGGCACAATCATGGCTCACCACCAGGGCTCAGGTGATCTTTCCACCTCAACCTCTGGAATACCTAGGACTACAGGCATGAGCCACCATACCCGGCTTTTTTTCATTTTTTGTAGAGATGAGGTCTTGCTGTGTTGCCCGGTGTGGGTCTTAAACTCCTGAGCTCAAGCAATCCTCCTGCCTCAGCCTCCCAAATTGCTGGGATTATAGGCATGAGCCACCGTGCCCAGCAAGAAAATATACTTCTAATAAAAGAATAAATTAGAGGCTGGGCATGGTGGCTCATGCCTATAACCCCAGTACTTTGGGAGGCCAAGGCAGAAGGACTGCTTGAGGTCAAGAGTTCAAGGTTGTCCTAGGCAACATAGGGACACCTTGTCTCTACAAGATACAGATATTTTAAAATCAGTCAGGCATGGTGGTATGTGCCTGTAGTGCTAGCTACTCAGGAGGCTAAGACGAGGGAATCACTAGACGTCAGGAGTTGAAGCTGTGGTGAGCTGTGATCATGCCACTGCACTCCAGCCTGAGCAACAGAGTAAGACCCTAACTCAAAAAAAATAAATAAATAAATTGGAATTTGGAACAGAAAAATAGATACTATAAAAAAGTACCAAATGTAAATTCTATAACTGAGAAATATTGTATCCGAAATTTTAGAAAAGTCAGTAGATAGGCTTAATAGCCTATTAGAAATGACAAAACAATGAGGAAATTTAAAAATAGATCAATATAAACAGGCATAGTGGTGCAAGCCTGTAGTTCCAGCTACTCAGGAGGCTAAAGCAGGAGGACTGTATGAGCCCAGAAATCCGAGGCTGCAGTGAGCCAGGACTGCATCATGGCCATGGCACTCCAGCCTGGGTGACAGAGCAAGACTTTGTCTCCTTTAAAAAAAAAAAAAAAAAGAGGCCGGTCATGGTGGCTCAAGTCTGAAATCCCAGCAATCTGGAAGGTCAAGGTGAGGGGACTGCCTGAGCCCACAGGTTCAAGAACAGCCTGGGCAACTTGGCGAGACCTCATCTCTGCAATAAATCAAAAAATTAGCCGGGCACGGCAGCATGCGCCTGCTGTTCTGGCTACTTGGAAGGCTGAGATGGAAGGATCACCTGAGCCCAGTGGTTCAACGCTGGGGTGGCCATGAGTGTGCCACTGCACCCCAGCATGGGCAACAGAGTAAGATTTCAACCCCCCAAAAAAATAAAAGTAAAAGAAAGAAAATACATCAATAAAAATTACAGAGTCTAAAAAACCAAAAAAAAAAAAAACTATTTTTTTTAAAAAAGGGAACAGAGCCTCACTGATCTGTGAAACATCAAAAGATCTGGTGGGCTCCCATCCAGAAGGAGGGAAAAGAATCAGGCAGAAAAAAATATTTGGAGAAAAAAATGGTCCCCCAAATCTCCCCAATTTGGTGAGACATAAATTTACAAATTAGGCCGGGTTCAGTGGCTCAGCCTATAATCCCAGCACTTTAGGAGGCCGAGGTGAGTGGATTGCCTGAGCCCAGGGGTTTGAGGCCAGCCTGGGCAACTTGGTGAGACCTCATCTCTACAATAAAAAAAAAAAAAATTCAACAACAAAAAAAGAATTTACAGATTTAAGTTCACCAAACCACAAGCAGGATACATATAAGGAACCCACACCCAAGCGCAGTAAAACAGTTTAGAAACAAACATAAAGAAAATCAAAAGCATTTAGAGGAGCCGGGTGCGGTGGCTCACACCTTTAATCTCACCACTTTGGGAGGTGGAGGGTGAGAGGATTGTCTGATCCCAAGGGTTCGAGACCAGCCTGGGCAACTTGGCGAGACCTCATCTCTACAATAAATCAAAAAATTAGCCGGGCCTGGTGGCACGCGCCTGTAGTTCTGGCTACTTGGAAGGCTGAGGCGGAAGAATCGCCTGAGCCCAGCAGGTCAAGGCTGTGGTGGCCATGAACATGCCACTGCACTCCAGCCCAGGAGATAGAGTGAGATTTTGAAAGAAAGAAGAAAGGAAAAAAAAGAAGATCTGCAACACATAAAACAATGATATGGATGACTATTTACCAGAAACAGAAGCCTAAGGAATGCTTTAAGGCATGGGCCCCTGCAGTAAGAAGCCACCTTTGCTTCCTCCCTAGCATTCCCAGCCACTGACCACATGATTTTACCTTCAAAGTTTTTGTGTTTTTTGTTTGTTTGTTTTTGAGACAGGGTCTCACTCTGTTGCCTAGGCTGGAATGCAGTGGCACAATCATGGCTCACCTTGGCCTCAACCTCCTGGGCTCAGGTATTCTCCCACCTCAGCCTCCCCAGTAGCTGAAACTACAGACATATGCCATCGCATTGGGCTAATTTTTTTTGTAGACAAGGTCTCACTATTTTGCCCAGGGTGGTCTCAAACTCCTGAGCTCAAGCTATTCTCCCACCTT
>CAUYQG010159341.1:0-16423 GCA_963574415.1 Tarsius wallacei | reverse complement strand
AACAAAATAAAGTTGGCATAGTGGTGCATGCGTATAGTCCCAGCTTCTCAGGAAGCTAAAGCGGAAGGATCGCCTGGGCCCAGGAGTTTGAGGCTGCAGTGAGCTGTGATCATGCCACTGCCTGGATGACAGGTTTAGACCCCAACTCAAAAAATAAATAAATTAGCCAGGTGTGGTGGCATGCGCCTGTAGTTCCAGCTACTTGGAAGGCTGAGGCAGAAGGATCGCCCAAGCCCAGCAGGTAGAGGCTGCAGTGGCTGTGAGCATGCCACTGCACTGCAGCCTGGGCAAGAATGAGACTCCAACTCAAAACAAAAACAAAAAATTTGCCATTCATCCATTCCTTTTTTCCACAAATATTTCCTGAGCACCTATTGTTTGCCATGAACTATTCTAGATGGGGAACAAGATAGATAAAGTTGTATGGAACTTACATTATATAATGTACAAATTATAAAAGGTAAATACTGGCTAGGCTTGGTGGCTGACGCCTGTAATCTCAGTACTTTGGGAGGCTGAGTCAGGAGGATCACTTGAGGTCAAGAGTTTGAGGCTGCAGTGAGCTATTGCGCCACTGCACTCCAGCCTGTGCAGCAGAGAGAGACCCTGTTTCTTAAAAAAAAAAAAGCTACACAGAAACTTGAGGGATATGAGACAGAGTGACTGGAGGCTACTTTAGATTGGGTAGTTAGGAAAGACCCTTCCTGAGCACACATTTTCAGCTAAGACCTGAATGTCTGTGTGAAGTCAGGCAAAACCCTAAACAGGAACAAGCTTCATGAATTTGGTGAAGAGAAAAGCCAATGTGGTAGGAGTGTGAAGGGAGAGTGGTAAATGAGGCAGAAGGTACAGCGAAGACCAGATGATTTAAGGCTTTTGTAAGCCAGGTAAATAATTTTTTTTTTTTAATAGCTGGGGCTCACTATGTTGCCCAGGCTGGCCTCATTTCTGGGCTCAAGTGATCTACCTGCCTCAGTCTTCCAAGTAGCTGGGACTATATAGGCTTATGCCACAATGCCTGATTTGAGAACGAATTTTTACTTATTTATTTATGTATGTATGTATTTATTTTTGAGTCAGAGTCTCACTCCGTCACCCAGGCCAGAGTGTAGTGGCACATTATGGCTACTGCAGCCTCGACCTGCTGGGCTCAGGTGATCCTTCTGCCTCAGCCTTCCAGGTAGCTGGAATGATAGGCACGTA
The DNA here is from genome assembly GCA_963574415.1 of Tarsius wallacei. Lineage (NCBI taxonomy): Eukaryota > Metazoa > Chordata > Mammalia > Primates > Tarsiidae > Tarsius > Tarsius wallacei. Next base: position 15,220 of record CAUYQG010159341.1, on the reverse strand, counting down.
CCACCACACCCGGCTAATTTTTTTATTTATTGTAGAGAATGAGGTCTCGCCAAGTTGCCCAGGCTGGTCTCTAACCTGTGTTGCGGGCAATCCTCTTGCCTCAGCCTCCCAAAGTGCTGGAATTACAAGTGTGAATCACTGCACCCAGTTAAATTTTATTCTAAAAGCAGTGGGAAACCACAGAGGAGGGATAGTTAAGGAGATAAATGACTTAATCTACTTTGCATTTTGAAAAGACCTCTGCTTTGTGGAGAGTGGATTATAGGGGCACACTTGGAAGCAAGGACATAAGTTAGGAGACTTTGGTGGTAGTCTTGAGGTAGAATTGATGGGGGATTGCAGACTAGGGAAGCGGAAGTGCAGCTGGTGATAGTTTGCTTTGGGATAGTTTGAAGGTAAGATGGGTGGGACTTCCTGATGGGAGCAGTAAAGAAAAGAAAATGGAATCAAGGGTGATTCCTAGATTATTTTTTTTAACTAGAGAACCTAGATTGGCTATGATATAGATGAGATATAATAGCTCAGCAGTGCTAACCCTGAACTATTAGTTTTCCAATATGGAGAGATAACATAGGCAGTGGGAAATATGAATCTGGAAAGTTCACAATAGCCAGTGGTCTACAGAAGGCTTTCAACACTGGATGAAGTAGTTTAGGAACTATGTAAATGGAGATTGTGTAAATGGAGGTGAGAAGGAAGCAAAGGATGGAACTACAGGGCACTCCTAATGTAAGAGGCCAAATAATGGAAACTAGTAAAGGAGATGTGATTATGGCTCTAGAAGCATGGATCTCAGTATTGACCTTGAACAGTGTAGTCTTGAAATGGTGAGGATAGGCCGGGCATGGTGGCTCAATCCTGTAATCCTAGCATTTTGGGAGGTTGAGGTGAAAGGTTCACCAGAGTCCAGGGGTTCAAGAACAGCCTGGAAAACTTGGTGAGACCTTGTCTTTACAATAAATAAAAAAATTAGCGGGGTGTGGTGATAGCACCTGTAGTTCCAGCTACTTGGAAGGCTGAGGCAGAAGGATCACCTGAGCCCAGCAGGTCCAGGCTGCAGTAGCTGTGAGCATGCCACTGTACTCCAGCCTGGGCGACAGAGTGAGACTCCAACTCAAAAAAAAAGAAAAAGAAAAAAGAAATGGTGAGAATACAAGCCCTGCAAATATAGACTGAAGATATAAACTGAGGGAATAAAGGTAACAGGTATAGAAGGCTTTTTTCAGAAGTTTTGCTAAGGACATGGTGGGTGTAGGGTCGTTGGTGGTTATAGTAAAGGAGGCTTTGTTAGTTTTTTAGATAAGATGATGCCTCTCATCAGCCTCTAGAGGGAAAGAGATTAACAATGGGTATGTGTCAAATAAAATGTAAAAAAAAAAAGTTAGAAAATTGAGGAGTGCAGGGGATGGTATCCAGAGCACAAGGGGAGGAATTGTCCTTTAACACAAGTGGAGACATTTGATAAGGACAGGAGGAAAGATAGCAGCATTTAAACATAAAGCAGTCATTGGTGTTTTGGGTGCTGAGAGAGCATTCCTGCTTCTAAACCCAAGGATGAGGTGACATTTTCTTCGTTTGACTGTTTTGTTTACCGGTGAGTTCAACTAAAAAATGACCCAGGCCGGGTTTGGTGGCTCAGCCTGTAATTCCAGCACTTTGGGAGGCTGAGGCGAGTGGATTGCCTGAGCCCGAGGGTTCGAGACCAGCCTGGGCAACTTGGCAAGACCACGTCTCTACAATAAGTCAAAAATTAGCCGGGCGTGGTAGCATGTGCCTGTAGTTCCTGCTACTTGGAAGGCTGAGGCGGAAGGATCACTGGGGCCCAGTAGGTCGATGCTGGGATGGCTGTGAGTATGCCACAGGACTCCAACCTGGGCGACAGAGTGAGACTCCAACTCAAAAAAAAAAAAAAAAAAAATTACCCATTGGTTTGCCATGTATTGGCAAGAGAAAATGCGGGTGAAGATTTGAAAAAATATAAACTACACAAGAAAAACTGTAAAGTATTACCTGATATACATATCAAAATAATTAAAAGTTTGGTGGTCTGGATATCCCATTGTTTTAGCCTAGATTTTACCCTGGATACTTTTCAGAAGCAGTTGGCCGTTTAAACCTTATGTTCTATTAAACATACTTTTCAGGAAATACCTTGCCAAGGAAAACTGGACAAGAAAGTGGAATCTCTCAGTAAACCTTGGGATAGTGATCTATAGTGCTCATCCAGCTAAGAAAGAGCTTGGCAACCCAAGCTAGTGTCCCAGGGGAAGTTCAGTATGTCTGGTTGGAAGGTGGAAGACTGAATTCTTTTTGTTTAGCACTGTCCAGCCAACAGTTGAAAGTAGGAAAATAATGTCTAATTTGTGAAGTGGAGGAAATGAAGTCTTAAAATTCCAAACAAGCAAAAATATATATGTATACACACACACACACACACACACACACTCTCTCTCTCTCTCACACACCAGAAAAATGAAATTTGACTTCATCTTAGGAATCAACATGATTTACAGGTAGAAAATACTCTAAGTAAAAGAAATATTGCATCTCTTACAGTGCCTTAAATTTACCTTTCATATGGTCTAAAGAGATTTTGAAATACACAGTTGGAGCCGGGCACGGTGGCTCATGCCTGTAATCTCAGCATTTTGGGAGGCGGAGGTGAGAGGATTGACTGATCCCATGGGTTTAAGACCAGCCTGGGGAATTTGTTGACACCTCATCTCTACAATAAATAAAAAAATTAGCCGGGGCAGGTAGCGCACGCCTCTGGTTTCAGCTACTTGGAAGGCTGAAGCAGAAGGATCACCTGAGCCCAGCAGGTTGAGGCTGAGGTGGCTGTGTGCATGCCACTGCACTCCAGCCTGGGCGACAGAGTGAGACCCTGGCTCAAAAAAGAAAAAAAAAAAAGACAGTTGTTAAAAACTCCAACTCCAACTCTCAAGCACGTTGGAGTAAATGCTAGATTGAAGCCCTTAGCAAGAGTGAACTAAAACTGATGATATATGCCATGTCAGAGAAGGAACTAGACAAGACCCCAGAAAACAGGAGAAAGGAAAAGGTAGGCCTTGCTCCCTTACCTTGCTGCTAATGTTAAACTACCAGAACTACAGTTAAACCGGCAACATTTGAGATCAAACCAGAGCACAGACTGCAGGACTCATCGCATTTTACAGGTGAGAAACCTTGGCCTCAGAGAAGTGGCTGTGGGGACACCCTTTTGAGGGACCATTATGTAACAGCCAGGGCCGCTTTCAAAAGATAAACGGCCTCCAGCTGATTCAAGGAGAGAACACGTGGCACTGCCGTTGGGTTCACAGCTGTCTCCGGCTAATTAGGGCAAAGTGTAGCGTCGTGATCGACGTGGAGTTAGCCGGCAGCTCCCCCGGGCCGGGAGCTATTCCTGAGGACCTTTTACTTCCAGCGTGATTTCTCGGATCGGGTGATGCTAGGGATGTGGGCGCCCATCTCCTGCGTTGCAGTGGGAAATCGATGGCATTTCCGGCTCGCACTCCCGGTGGCCGCCGCCGCCTCTGAGCGTCCTCTGCACTTTCTTCTCGCGGTTGGCACTACAGTTCCACGGTCCGCGCCTGCTCGTCTTCGTTTTCCTCCCCGGGCCTCGGCAGAATCCTTGCCCCACATCGGCTCTTTTAGTCCGAGTGCCCCCTCCATGTGGGAGCCACAGCCGGACCTGAGCGCTCCAGCTCCAGCAAGATTGTTTTAAATAAAGTTTTCTCCATCCAAAAAAAAAAAAAAAAAAAAAGGCGAGCGAGAGAGGAGAGGCGGAGGCCTAGTTAGTCACCAAACGGCCAATGAGCGAAGGGGCTGAAGCAGGAAGCCGGCGAGGCCCGTCGGTAATTGGCCACGCCGGGAGCCTGTCAGGACCGTACCACACTTACGTGGAGGGGGTTTACGAAGTTCGAGAGGCTACCGGCTCGCTTTTGAGTACTGCCAGTACACAAACATAATCCTTTTTTTTTTTTTTCACTTCCGAGGGCATTTGCTTGGATACAGTAGGACTAGAAGATAGAGCGCGGGAAAAGGTAAGAGTCTCCCGGCCATTTCCTCATTCCCGCCTCCTGCGCAGTACGCCAGCCCTCCTCTCCTAGTCGTCCGCGGAACCCGACGGCCTTGCGCGCGCGCTCTCGTTTTCTCGCGTCCGTACAGCGCTGAGCTGCTGCAGCCAATCAGGCCGCGAGGTCGCCGCGGTCGCCGGGGTTCGCGCGCACGCTCCAGATCGGAGTGGGGGTGGGGGCCATGGGTGAATGGGAGAGTGAGCGGGGGCGGGCGCGGCGGCGCGAGCCGCATGAATGAGAGAAACGTGCCCCGCGTGAGACGTCGCGCGCGCCCGGCCCAGGGAGCCAATGGAAATGCTGGGAGGGCTCGAGACCCGGCGCTGAGGGCAGCGGCCGCGCGCCGACTCTGAGACGAGCGTCGCCAGGCGAGAGCGCGCGGGAGCGGGGCGGGCGTGGAGAGTGCGGGGGCCGCGCGCTGCCTCTCAGAGGCCGGACGGCAGTGCCGGGAGGCGGCGGTGACAACGACGGCGGCGGTGACGGGCACCGCGCCGGGGGTGAGTACCGAGGACATTGGCCCCTGCGGAACCGGAAGTGCCGGACCAGCGAGGTGGGAGGGGAGAGTGACCTCTAGGGAAGGGGGACCGACGCGGGGGGGGAGGTTAAGGCCCCATTCCTTCTTCGGGCCGGGTCTTCGCAGCGCGGCGGGACCCGTGGGCCCCGGAAACGGACACCGGGTAGAGGCCGGGGATTCACGGCCGTCTGGGCTTGGAACGGGCTAGTGGCGGGCCACCCGGCCGGGGACCCCGGTCCTCGGCGCCCGGCGCCCAACCGCCTCCTCTTCCGCCCCCGGCCCTGCGCCCCCGGGCTCCGCGGCGCCCGCAGCCGGCTCCCGCAGTCCCCCGGGCCTTGGCGCCGCGGATTCCTTCTGCTCGGTCTCGGCGATCGTCAACTCTGCCCCGCCGGGTGTTTCTCCTGGCCTCAGCCCCAGGGAGGGGGCCGGTGCTGTTCCCCTTTTGCCGCTCTGCGGCTCGGGTCCCTCGCCCCGCTGCTGATACTTATTTTGGCTCAAGCTTCATCCTGTTACCTGTTCTCTCCCACCCGGCCGCTTCCTCCCCCATCCCCACCGGCAGGGTGCCCCATGCTTTTAGCACTTTGTACTTTTTGTAAGTTTGTGTTTGCCAACGTTTTATCTATAGGAATTTCTTCGTGGGGCAGGGAGGTGGGAAGTGCTTTACCTACTTGGCCGAATGAAAAGTAGAAAAGGGACAGAGTTACGAAGGCAGTTGTAGGATCACATATATGTTATCCTGGAGGCTATTTTTCTGCCTTGGATTTTTTCCACTTCCTGGTTAATGCCGTCTTATCCAGGTTGATGTTACATTTGCATACCCATCCTTTTATCCCAGGATCCCCTGTCCTATATCAGATCTTTTCAAAATGCTCATTACCACCCGTTCTACACACCCACCTAGGGTTTACAAGAATTGTGTTGCCGTGCATTTTGCTACCTCGGTATATAATGATACACCCATACTAAACGTCTGTTTGGCTCTTTCTCTCATATCCTGACATGTGGATTATTTCATGGCGCCTCCGTTGCTGTGTATTTAGACTTATTAGATTGTACCATTACACCGCTTTATTTCAATAAACAATACTTGAGCTGTATTCATTCACTCCTTTCAGGAGGCACCCACATTAAACCTTATTGAAGTCTTCAAACCACATTTCTTCTATTGTTTGTTTTACGTGTACATATTTCCATTCTGTAGTTTACTCTGTGCTCGAATAGGTCACACACATTCTTGTACACTTTTCTGATCCTGGTATGAATCCAGACTGTTGACTCTGATGATCCACACTCACCCTTCTGGTCTCTTCCTTCTAGCCGTAGCCCATCCTTCTGCTAAGACCTGGTTTGTCCTCTTTTGGTACCCAGTAAATTCTTAGGTCTTATGCAGTCTCTTCAGATATATAGTCCCAGACATCTCAGATGATAATCTCTTTTGTATTTCAGTATCGTGCTCCCCAAAGTGCATGGCCTTTCATGACTCTGCATTACTATGGCACTATTAGTCCATGTGCCTTTTTTCATGTGAAAAATATAATCTGAAATAATATATGGTATCTAAATGATATCCTGCTCTAGATAAAATTTAAGTAGTATACTTTTCCATCTTCTTTGATCTTTGGGGTTTTGAGGGAAAAGTCTGCTTTAATAGTACATGCTGTCTACAAACCAAGAATTTGCTGCTTGTTGTTAACAGTTTCTTAGGCCTGAATTCAGAAGGTTGGGCTTTGATTCCTATAGGAAACTGAGAGTTAAATAACCATAAAATCAGAGACGAGAGAGGATTTATCTTTTTTAGGACTGTAACTATTTCTTGTAATCTCTGGGTGTTCATCCCATTTTAACATTGCTGTTTGGCCCTCTGAAACCCTATTTTTAAAGACAGAAATGATGAGTCTTAAAGGACCCTTGCCTTCCATGCCACAGGTGAGAGAGGAGGTGCTAAATTCCAGGGCACATTTATATTGTATTAATCTGAGTCTTTTGATGCTTATCTCTGTCTGTAGTATTAAGAAATACTAGACTGAAGGGAATAAAACTGTTTTCTTTTTTTTAATTCTAACGTAAGTAAAGAATTGATCTGCAGATTTCAGGTTATCACTGGTCAGGTAGTGATGAGAAACTTAGAAAGGATCTGTGTCAGCACAGGGGCATGTGAACTGTTGAGTTCTGAACCTGGCTGCTGAAGTGATTCAGTGGAATGGCCTCAGGCATTCTCTAGCCTTCAATTTTACAGAGCAGGGATAAGGGACTATGTCACCAGATAATGTGAGTAAGTGCTTTGAGATCACTAGATGAAAAGCATTCTATAAAGTCCAACGTGCTGGTGTTATTTTGCTACTATCATCAACAGAAATAATTGTTACTCTTAATCATGTTGGGGTAGGTGGGGTTCAGTTTACTTCCTAGGCCAATGAGGAATAAAAGCTGTGAATCAGGAAGAAAAGGACCGATCCCTATGGTAGATTCAGTTTTTTCATAGAGAGCATCTTGCCTTTCTGCACAAGAACATTTCTCACCCAGGTTCTTTAATAGGTGATTCCAGAAGACCAGAAATTCAGCTTTTGCTGAATTTCAGGGTTATAACTAAAAAGCATAGAGAGGCAAGAAAGAAAAGACTCTGCTGTCCTAATTTTGAAGTTAATTTAAAAATTTTTTCATTGTAACAATAAAAATTCTTTGTCCAAAAAGAAATCTTTGTTCTAAAACTGCCCTTCTCTGCTGTGCCCTTGATTGTTTAGATTTTGATATTACTGTTATTTGTTACTGCCCATTTTTGCCAGGTGAGATGGGCTCCTTACAAGAGCTAGTCCTTTGGTAAACTTAGGCCTACTAAAGCCATATCCTCCTTCCAGTCTGAATAGCACTTAGAAGAGTGAAGGATTCTGAACTCACTTTCCAATTCATAGTTTTTTCCCACATCAGTAGAGTGAGATGGAAAATAATCTTTCTTTCAAAAGGGACTTTTTTTTTTGAGTTGGAATCTCACTCTATTGCCCAGGCTGGAGCGCAGAAGTACTCTGACAGCCACCTTATCCTTGACCTGGGAGAAGCAACAGGGCTCAGGCAATTTTTCCGCATCAGCCTTCTAAATAGCTGGAACCTCAGGCATGCGCCACTATGCCCAGCTATTTTTTTTTTTTTTTTTTTTACTTATTGTAGAGATGAGGTCTTGCCAGTTTACCTACACTGGTCTTGAACCCCTGGATTCAGGCAGTCCTTTCGCCTTGGCCTCCCAAAGTGTTGGAATTACAGGTGTGAGCCACTGTACCCAGCTCAAAAGAGACTTTTTAACAGAACAGCCATAGAGTTTTAGTCTTGGTATTCTTAAGAAATGCTCTGAAAGAATTCTTTGATAAAGATGCTTGTTTTTCTGCAGGTGAGCACCACAACCCAGTTGAACCCTGCATCCGGAAAGCCTAAGATTGAAGAAGAAAGATCAGAGACATTGACTAACCTGGAAGAAGGAACATCTTTGGAACTTCGTTTTCATCCACAGTTAACTTTTAAAGTACTCCAAGTGGAATTGATTTCTTCATCTTATTCTCCTTATTGGGAAGAACATGGCTTCAAGGATTTTAAGTTTCCCTTTAGTTTTATGTGAACTCTATGGGAAACAGAGCCCTTAAAGGGCTTGGGAATAACAAGAAGAGACTGAAGACAAGCAGCCTTGCTCTCTCTCTCTGTTTTCCCTCCCCCTTCAAAGAAAAGGATTTACAACTCAACCTTGTAGCAGCTGTTGCCCAGCTTTAGCAATCAAGAGAAATAAAATTAAACCACCATTGCTGGGCTACAAGTCCTGGTGAAGTCAAGGTGTGGGAGTGGTGGCATTGAGAAGACTGCCTAAAAGAGATAAAGACTGCAGTAAAAACAGCTCTCTTTAAAGTTGGAAGGGCCCCAGGTTCCTTGGATTAAATGAGAAACACAGGACACACCTCTTCTGAGTACAGCTCAGTTTGTGGAAGTGTAGTCGTGGAGGTACCATAGTATCTCCGCAGAAGAATTTTTTCTTGCCCGAAGTTTTCTGCCATACCCTGATAATTCTCCCCTTCTTTCCTTCAAAGACCTGCCTCCATCCATGAGCTATACCTTGATCTGTCTGACTGTTCATGTTCTCCACTTGCACCCATTTGCATGTGTACAGCCTACTGTTTATCTCCAATTTTTAAACTGTACAAATTGTGTTTCTTAATCTCCCCTTCTGCCTTGTTCTGGGGAGGTGGTTATTCATCATTTGGAATCACCTTTCCCCCTCCCATATGCTTTCCTTCATTTGAGATCTTTTGACGTTTGGTTTTATTTGGGAGGGGGAAGGGTGATAATTTTGTATTTTCTGTTTCCCTGGTTTCCTTCTGCACTCCTCTCTGTTTCCCTCATCCCATTTTCTTGTCTGTTCTGCCGCTTGTCTGGGCCTGGGCTATGCGGCAGGGCAGATCTCCCATCAGAGCTCCAACATGCCCGCAGAGTCTGGAAAGAGATTCAAACCCAGCAAATATGTCCCGGTCTCAGCAGCCGCCATCTTCTTAGTGGGAGCTACGACACTCTTCTTTGCCTTTACGTGAGTTTTCCCAGTAGTGGAATTTGGGTGGTGGGTGGGGCACTCCATGGGAGGTGAGTTTTGCAAATTTAAGTGACTGAGAGTGCTCGAGGTGTGACGCAGGTAAATCTAAATCCAGAGATATGTAAGAAAAGTGAGAAAAAAGCCTACCCTCTTAGCCTTGTTAGACATTTTGCTCCCTTTGAGTCTTCTACCTTCCCCTTCCTCCTTTACTTTGGAATCATAGATGTCTTCATATTTTTCTACCCAGCTTCAACATTAGGTGATCCTAACTAGGAAGGAAGTGGGAGGAAACCACCAGAGAGGCTTGAAGCCGCTTAAGCAATCAATTCTAGGAGTGAAAGAACTAGACTAGACTAAAGGCTGTTCAACTAGACTACACTAAAGCCTTTTCAGATGGTAATGGCTTTTCCCTAGGATGTCTGAAGCTTGTACTTGAACTTGTGGAAACTGAAAGTACTAGAGAATTTTAGATTTGACTTATAAGATATACCAATGACAGTTTTGGCTTTTAGTGTTACATGGTTTTCTTTGTACTCTTAAGAACTGAAGCATGAAGAAGTTATGGCTCCCTGGAAAGGACAAGTTTTATTTAGGAAGAGAGTTCTAGAAGAGTCCCTTTACAAAGGAAATGACAGTAATTCTCACATTGCCTGGTTCTGTTGGGAAAAGCAGATGGTATTGAAAGATTACCCACTTAGGATCTAAGATACAGGGTCTGCATCATCCCCACTTAAGATCTTTAGACCATGTTCATTTACTAGTTACTAGTGATTTGCCCTTCCCTTTTTTTCCAGTTTTTTTAAGCTGTCAATCATCTGGAAAGCATCTTTGCTGCTACCTGTTTATAAATTAACATGTAGGCCAGAAGCAGTGGCTCACACCTGTAATCCCAGCACTTTGGGAGGCAGAGGCGAGAAGATTGCCTGAATCCAGGGATTTGAGACCAGGCTGGGCAACCTGATGAGACCAAGTCTCTACAATAAATCAAAAAATTAGCCAGGCATGGTGACCCATGCCTGTAGTTCCAGCTACTAGAAAGACTGAAGGAGAAAAATTGCTTGAACCCAGCAGGTCAAAGCTGCAGTGGCCGTGAGTGTGCCACTCCAGCCTGGGTGGCAGAATGAGACTCTGACTCAAAAAAAAAAAAAAAAATTAACATGTACTGGCTTCTGGGCCTTATTACTGTTGAGTCATTGATTTAGCGTTCTAGTTGCAGCTCTTGGAATCATCAGAGCATGCTAGATCTTCTGGGAAGTTCACTTTGTCATGGTTCAGGCTCAAACCTAATTGTGAGGTGCTATTGAGAGCAACATGAGGTTGCTAGAAAGAGGAGGAAAATGAATTGAAGTGGTAGGGCATAAAAACAATTTGGGCTCATGGAAGTAGGAGTCGTTGGGGTAGGGGCAGTCACACAGAAGTTAAATCTGAGGTAGGAGGGAAGGAAAACGCTCCCAAATTGACCTTCAGATGTCAAAAGAAATTCTGAAAAGTGTGAGTGACTTTGCCGAAAGTGTCAGTAATACTGATGTATTTCTATCTGGTTTTTAAACAAGGAGGGAAAGAATCATTATCTAAGATGTGAGCATCATCCTGCTTCTCACCTCTTCCTCTGAGATGTAGAAGTCAGATTTTTTTGGCCCCCTGCTCTGAGCCTGAGCATACCTGAGTCCCTCAAGGATCTGTAGACAGCCCTGCTCTTCTCTAGCTGACTATTTTTCATAATCTTTTTCTCTTGCTTAAACTCAACATGTTCATTGTTCTGTCCTTCATGTATTGACTACCAGTAAGGAGGGATGATTCGTCCATGTCAGAACTTGTGATGGTTTCTGCTAATCTGGCCAGTAAGTAGAATCAAAATTTTAAGTAAGGGACATTTATATCATGCCTTAGTATCCTTTTAGCAGTTGTGGTGCCGGGTCAGGAGGCGTTTATACAAGACTGATTTGGCACTCTTAGACCTGCTTACTTGGGGAAGGTCTATTTTCCTTCAAGAGGCAAGGCCTTTGGAGAAGCTGGGGACTAAGTGGTGGTTTCTATCTTTCAACCTACCTGTTTTTGAGATAGAGCAAGCAGAATCCTTGTTCTTAATTTGCTGATCTGGAACCATCGAAGTGTTTGGCTGGTTATACCAGTTTGCCCACAAAGAGTTGTCCTGACACACATTTTCTCAACTGATAGTTGAAGCTATTTAACCTAATTTCTCTTTCCCTGGTGCCAGTGAAGTAGGGGCTGTTCTTAACATGGTCTGTCTGCCCCAGGAAAAAGGAATATAGAGAACAATATTAACTCTTTTAGGAATTATCACCTCTCATTCAATGTTAGAAGAACCCTAAGCCATAGCTGGAGTTCCCCTGGCATTAGTTTCTAGAGGACAAATTTTTGGGCTCCCTTTTCCCCCTAGGGTCTCCCCTTTCCTCCTAGGGTCTTCCCTTTCCCCCTAGGGTCTCCCCTGTCTACCTTGTGGAGGCATAAACACCATGTTTATTGTACTCTATCCCTTAGCTCTTGGTACATCTGAAATTCTCATCTTCTATTCTCCATCTGACTATAGTATTTCCTCTGTAAGCCTATATTGGGCTGAGAAACCATTCTTAAAAACTGTTCTTCCACCGGGTGCGGTGGCTCATGCCTGTTATCCCAGCATTGTGGGAGGTGGAGGTGAGCGAATTACCTGAGCTCAGGGGTTTGAGGCCAGCCTGGGCGACATGGCGAGACCTCGTCTCTACGATAAATAAAAAAATCAGCCGGGCATGGTGGCATATGCCTGTGGTTCCAGTTACTTGGAAGGCTGAAGCAGAAGGATCACCTGAACCCAACAACAGGTCGAGGCTGCGTTGGCTGTGAGCGTGCACCACTGCACTCCAGCCTGGGCGACAGAGACTCCAATTCAAAAAAAAACCCCCAAAACACTGTTCTTCCATGGATTCTACCTCTTTTGAGGTTCATTTTCTTGGAGAACTTCCCTCCTCCCCCAATTAAAACCAGGTACAACCTAAAAAAGAGTTTATGATTTCAAGTGGAGAGAGAAGAGGAAGGGTCTCTTTGTACCAGCTCCATCGTGGGACTTAAATCTGTAACTACTCTGTTATCTCCCTGTTCTCTTCATTAGGCTACCACTGGCTGTTCTTACATTGGTAGAAGCCCCAGGTGAGAGTTACTTTGGGACCTAGAGGACTGGGAGTAGGAGGAAGAGTCCCTTTCAGCTAATAGACATAATTAGCGGAGGCATGTAGGCTTCAACTAAATTAGGAACAATTTGCCCTCTGTGTTTTGTTGTCAAGCAGGGAAAGCTGTGAGCAGAAATTACCAGTTGAGTTTGGTAATCAAAGAAATACTAGTCATCGACTGCCCGGAGAAACACAAACAGAACAGCTGAGGCCTTCCCCCCCAGAACCCCAGTCCTTGTCATTCACTGAATTTGTCTAGTACTGTGACTAAGTAGGAATGGTGGGCATCCTGTCTTAATTCTTTTCCCTTCTCATTATTTGGGAGGGAGAGTGTCAGCTGAAGTAGCATTCCCCGTCCAGTTAGGTACTGCACTCTGCATTTAAGATAATTACATGGATCCTCATCTGTCTTAGTTTAGTCTTTTGCTACTGGCAAGGGGGCAGTTTTAGGTAAGTAGGATAAGCACTCTTTGGGGGTCAGGAGCCGATTTTGGCCAAGTCTGTTAACCTTTGTAGACCTCAGTTTTCTTTCTTTCTATAATGAGGAGGTTAACCTAGAGCAGTTTATTTAAGCAACATGACCCTTTTTCAAGTGAAATATGTTTGAAATAAAAGTAAGGCTGCTCTATCTCAAATGAGGCTGGCGTGTGGAAGCCCAGCCACTAAGTGTTCCCTCTTTGCTCTTCTGGGGTCCCCTGAGACCTTCTAGGGTTTCTGGAAACATTTGAAATCACTGAATTGTATCACTGAATTGTATCATCTCTAGAGAAGTCTCCTCTAGCTATGAGTTAGGTCAGTCAGTGTCTCATTTTGTCCATTTCTGAAGCTGGTGGGGAAGTGGTAAGGGTAAGATCTCCGCTTCAGGTGATCTCCTGAGGGAAGGAAAAAAGTCAGAGCTGTCCAGAAATCTATGATAGAGTTTGTTTCCTTTCAGTTTCTGCCTCTGGCCCCTTCTAGCCCTTTTACCCACAGAGAATTGGGCAACCTCAGTGGCCCTCCCCCTGTAACTGCAGAGGTGCTAGCACCTGATTTGAGTGGGAGCAGCCTCGTGATTCAGGGCATTAATTGAGCAGTGGTTGTTCCTTTTCCTTCCCACATTGTTTTCTCATCCAGGAATAAGTGCCCAGGTCCTACATCTAGTTAATGCTCAGTATTAAGCCAGCTGGTTTAAAAAGAATTCTAAGGCTGGGCTTGGTGGCTCATGCCTGTAATCCCAGCACTTTGGGAGGGTGAGGCGGAAGGATCACCTGGGCCCAGCAAGTCGAGGCTGTGGTGGCTATGAGCAAGCCACTGCGCTTCAGCGTGGGTGGCAGAGTGAGATTCCAACTCAAGAAAAAAAAATCTTAGAAACTTTTCAAACATTCTTCATTCTCATATTTGTATTATATAGCTGAAGTTACAAGCTTGGACAGTTTGCTGTGGATTATTTAAGGCCCACATAGCGAAGCATTAGTTGAGGCAGGATTAAAATCCAAAGATTCTTGACTCCTAGTTTGTATTTCTTTTCAGGAACTTAACCATTTTTTATATTAGGACGTGTTAGGGAGGGCTAGGAAACAGGGGTTCAGGAGGGTGGATATTGGAACCCACTCTCCCAGTTTTATTTGGCTTTGAAAACAGAAGTGCTGAATGGGTGGGCAGAAGAACCTGTTCTCCCTGGGATGGTATAGGTCTGGTAGTCCAAGCAGTGAGTCAGCCAGCCTTCTGGGCTGTGGCCACTCCCTAAGCCTTTGGAGCTCTATGATTATTGCCATAGTCTGAAGACGAGCCCCAACAACTCCTTTTCTAAGCTTTGGCCTCATCTCCTTCTATTAAAGGCAACAGATTCAGACAGGCCACTTAGGGGTGGTCACCCAGGAATCTAGCTAAGTACTATAGCAACGGAAAGCCTCTCCTTAAACCAAGTAGAATTTGGGATATGGCATGAACGGGTTCTGCTCACACATGCCTCTCCTTGGTGGGATGGTCCCTTAGCAAGTGCTAAGACTGAAAGCAATGGGTCTCTGAATTTAGCAGCAAATACTGCCCATGAAGTTGAGTTATTTGCTTCATTTCTAGATTCTGCCACTGTTGGGATAGAGTTTATTTTGGCAACAGATACTGGAGCAAGCTCCATTCCAGGATTACACACGTCATCTGGGATGGGTTGATATCAGGAAGGTTATAGGGGTAAAGTTCGTCACCCAGGGGTAGGTTGGCAGGATACCCAAGAAACTGGGTGAGTTGCTTTGCTTAGAAGTGAAACTGAAGAAAGAGTAGGGTCAGAGGATTGACAGTGGACCCACAAGAGTTCTGATATTCTTATTCATCTTAGCTTCCCTTGGGTGGGGGGTACATTTGCTTATTTCTTTTCAGAAGCTCAAGAGGCCTCAGCAGCCACGGTGGCCACTTTTGAGAATGAGACTTCTAAATCATGGGCACCTCAGTGTTCTAAGGGTTTAATTTATTTTTCCCTTCTAATTATCTTCCCAGGCTGCAGGAGTCAAGTGAGTCACCCTTTCTCTTCTTCCCCAGGCGGAAATTGAAGCAGCAGCTAAGTGCTAGGGAGGGGCTCTGACCTGGATGACTGGTTTTCAGTTTCTCTCCCTCCCTCCTAAGGAACTAGGAGGTCAGGCTTTCAGGTGGGGCTGTGCAAGGACTCTTCTTTTTGCTTATATTCACCCCAAACCTTGCCAAGGTATGGGGACGTCTTCTCCGAACCCAAGAACTCTTTTTTTTTTCAGTTGGAGTCTCACTCTCACCCAGACTGGAGTGCAGTGCCCGCTCCCGGCCACCGCAGCCTCGACCTGCTGGGCTCCGGCGATCCTTCCGCCTCAGCCTTCCAAGTAGCTGGAACTACAGGCGTGCGCTACCACGCCCGGCTAGTTTTTGATTTATTGTAGAGATGAGGTCTCGCCAAGTTGCC
>CAUYQG010159339.1:0-13093 GCA_963574415.1 Tarsius wallacei | reverse complement strand
AATAAAGATTAAATTTTTTAAAAGTTAGAGGAAGTTTATTATACATTATATATATATTTTATTTTTTATTAGAAAGCAGGATTTACTGAGAGAACAGAAAATCTCCCAGAGTGGGAGGGGACCCAGGGGGGTTGCCCTATTCTATGTCAATAAACATATTTTTTGGAAAGGTGCCCCTGAAGATATAAAATATCCAGTCATAGAAAAGAAATGGAAATGTGCATTCTTACAAATGCCTCATATACTGTATTTTACCAGTGTTGAGAAGAATTTAACACAAAGTAGTCGCAAGGTCACATTAGAAAAAGTTACAAAAACATATTTTTCTCAGTGCCATTAGCATCACAAAAATATTTACTCATCAAAAATATACTTAGGCTTGCTCTTTTAAAGACTGATCATGCCGGGCTCGATGGCTCAGCCTGTAATCCCGCACCTTGGGAGGCTGAGGTGAGTGGATTTCCTGAGCCCGCGGGTTTGAGACCAGCCTGGGCAACCTGGAGAGACCTCATCTCTTCAATAAATTAAAAAATTAGCCGGGCATGGTAGCGCGTGCCTGTAGTTCCAGCTACTTGGAAGACTGAGGTGGAAGGATCGCCGGAGCCCAGCAGGTCCAGGCTGCGGTGGCTGGGAGCGGCTACTGCACTCCAGTCTGGGCGACAGAGTGAGACTCCAACTCAAAAATAAATAAAAATAAATAAAGATTGATAATTAACTGTTTTCTTTCAGTGAATAGAAGAGTTTCACCCAATAAAAAGTTAGTATGCTGACTTTGAAAAAAAAATGTTAGGAGAACATGTTTCTTGGGTTGGTACCATTAGCACTGTAAAGATATCCACTTACAAAAAGTTCACTTAAGCCTGCTTTTTAAAAAGTGCAACATTAACTATTTTATTTCAATGAATGGAAGAGCTTGACAGTAAGAACACTCACTTTAAGAAGTTATTAACACACTTTTTTTTCTTTAGTTGGTGCTGTTAGGTGTGTGAAAATATTTATTCAGTGCAGACTGAGTGAATATTCAGCCTGCTCTTTGAAAGCTCTAAGTGTTGAATAGAATAGAAGAGTTTGGTACATGAAAGGTTTTCTGTTGGAACTTTATTATACGTTAGCAGATTTTTTTTTTTCAAAATGTGCCCTCAAGTGTCTATAGCAGTATCCAGGTATAGAAAACAAATGGAATCTTGCATCTTTCAAATGCATCATACACTCTATCAATACCTAAGTTTGAGATAATTTAACACACTAAAAAAGCATTTACAAGGTCACATTAAGATGAAGTTAGCAAAACATGTTTAGTTATTCAGTTAGTATCATTAACCCCATGAAGATATTCACTCATAAAATGGTCACTCAGGCCTGCTCATTAAAAGCTTCATTATTAATGGTTCTCTTCAATTACTGGAAGAGTTTAACACAGAAAGAAGTTAACACGTTCAGTTTGAGAAAAAAGTTATTAACACATGTTTCTTTTTTTGATTAGTGCCATTAGGCACATAGAGATATCCACAAATAAAATGTGCATTTAGACTTCCTTTTGAAAACATTCACTGTTTACTTTTTTGACAATGGAAGAGTTTGACACAATCAGAAGGTTGGATGCTCACTTTGAAATGAGGTTATAAGAACCAGTTTCTTTCTCTGGTTTTTACCACTCACGCCATGGTTATATCTACACTTAAAAGATACCTAGGCCTGCTTTCTAAAAGATTCATCACTGATTTCTTATAGTGAGTAAAATAGTTGGACCCAGAAATAAGTTAGCATGCATAGTTGGAAAAGGAAGTTTTAAGATGTTTCTTTCTGCCTTTAGTGCTGTTAGATACATAGAGATATCCACTTATAAAAAATACACTTAAGCCTTCTTTTGAAAAATACATCACTTTTCTTTCAGTGAATGAAAAAGGTTGACACAAGAGGTTTTTCTCTTTGAAAGTGTATTATATGTTAGTCAAACATATGTTTTGGAAATGTGTTTATAGGTTTATAGCAATATCCAGCCATTATCAACCATTGATTGGAATCTTGTATTCTTTCAAATCCATTATAAACTGAATAATTTAACACAAAAAAGAGTTTGCAAGGCCACATTAAGAGGAAGTTAGTAAAAAAAAACAAAAAAAAAACAAAAAACAGGTGCTGGCAAGGATGTGGAGAAAAGGAAACACGTCTACACTGTTGGTGGAAACGCAAACTGGTCAGTCAACCTCTATGGAAAATAGTGTGGCAACTCCTAAAAGAGCTAGAAATTGACCTTCTCTACAATCCAGCTATCCTTCTTCTGGGAATATACCTGGAGGAACTTAAAATACTCTACAAAAATGATACCTGTACACGCATGTTTATTGCAGCACTATTTATGATAGCAAAAACATGGAACCAATTGTGCTGCCCATGGAAATAAGACTGGATTTAAAAAATGTGTTACATACACACAATAGAATATTACACAGTCATAAAGAAGAACAAAATTATGGACTTTGCAGCAACTTGGATGGATTTAGAGTCTATAATACTCAGGATTTGTCACAGAAGCAGAGAACTGAGTACCTCATATTCTCACTCATAAGCACACTCTGAACATTTACCATGATACTATTAGAAAAGGATTGACAGTAGCGGGAAACTGCAGAGATGGGGAGGGGAGACACAGAACATCAATAAGGGTACCTGATCTCAAACCAGGCAAAGTGGGGACCAAAGGGAGTCTCAAACTTTACCTGTATGATGTCCACTTGTATACCTAATCTGGAATTGTTCCCCACATCTTTAAAATAAAAAGTTAGTAAAGCATTTTTAAAAATTAGGGCCATTAGCACCACATACAGATATCTACACATAAAAGTACACTTAGGCCTGCTTATTAAAAGATTCATCATTACCTCTTTTTTTCCTGTGATGAAAGTTTTACACTTTAAGAAATTAGCCAACTTACTTTGAAAGAAAGTTATGAGAGCATGTTTCCTTCTCTAGATACTGCATTTAGACACATGGAGATGTCAATTTATAAAAAGTACACTTAGGTCTGCTTTTAAAAAGATACATCAACGGCTTTATTTCAGTTACTGAAAGAGTTCTGCATGGAAAAAACTTATATCTCTGAATTTGAGAAGTTAGTAGAGCATCTACCTTTCTTTGCTTAGTGCTGTTAGGTGCATAAAAAGTACATTTAAGGCTACTTTTTTAAAGACTCCAGTAACTGTTTTCTTTCAGTGAATGGAAGAGTTTGGCGTCTGAGAGTTTTCTGTGGCATACGAGAGCATTCTATGTTGACAGACTTTTAAAAATATGTTCCCTCAAAGTTCTGTATAATATCTAGTCATGGACAACAATTGGAACATTGCATTCTTTCAAATGTATCATACACTGTTTTCTACTAATGTTTGTGAAAAATTTACACAAAAAAGAGTTTACAAGGTCATATTACGTTGAAGTTAGCTAAAAGTTTTTCTGTCTTTGGTTAGTATCATTAGCACCATATATATTAATATAAATATATATTCATAAAAAGTACACTTAGGCCTGCTTATTAAGATTCCTCCTTAACTGTTCTTTTAATGAGTGGAAGATGGAAGAGTGGGACACAATAAGAAATTGGCATGCTCATTTTGATAAAAAGTTATGAGAATATAGTCTCTGGGTAGCACATTTAGGCACATAGAGAAATCCACTTATAAAAAGTACAATTAAGCTTGCTTTTAAAAAGATGCATCATTACCTTTTTTCTTTTCACTGAATAGACTAGTTTGACACAGTAAAAAGGTAATACACTCACTTTGAAAAAAAATGCTGAGAGCCTATTTCTTTGGGTAGTGCATTTAGGTGCTAAAATATCCATTTTTAAAACAGTACGCTTAAGCTTGCTTTTAAAAAGATGCATAATTACCTGCTTTCTTTCACTGAATGAAAGAGTTTAATACAGAAAGAAAACAGTTTGAGAAAACTAAAAAAAGTCTGAGAAAAAAGTGAGGTATGTTTCTTCTTTGGTTACTGGTGTTAGGTACATAGAGATATCCACTAATGAGAAGAACACTTGTGCTTGTTTGTAAAAAATTCATCACTAACTGCTTTATTTGTGAGTTAAAAAAAAAAAAGTTAGCTAATTTTGAAAGAATGTTACAGAACGTATTTCTTTTAGTTAGTGCCATTAATACCATAGAGATAAATGCACATAAATAGTACACTTAGGACTGCGTTCATGAAGTTTAAACATTAACTATGTCCTTTCAGTGAATGGACACAAAAAGATGCTTGCTTGCTCAGTTTGAGAAAAAGTTATCAGAGCCTAGTTTTTTCCTATGGTTAGTGTCATTAGTGCCATAGAGATATCTATTATTAGTAGTACACTTAAGCCTGCTTTTAAAAATATACTACTGTTTTGTTTCAGTGAATGGCAGCTGTAGAGAGAAAAATTATGTTTCCTTAGAAAAATATAGTGTACTCTAACTGGAGGGGGAAAACAGCATGTTTTATTAACTTCTCACACTGAGAGTGATAACTTTGTTTTTATTTCAATCCAACTCTACTCATGGTAAATTTTCTCACTTATATTTGACCAGAAATAGCACCTTACCATTTTTGAATTATTTTCACTGAGCATAGAATCTAAATTTTTCTTTTAGCACTTTAATAAAGTCATTAAATTTTCTTATGGCTTCCATTGTTTTTGTCAGAAAATTCCTGTATATGGTTTTGTTGCTCCTTTGAAGGTAACACATCTCTGCTCTGTTTCCTTTAAGATTTTTTCTTTGTCACTCATTTTCAGCATTTGTCTATGATGGTCCTAGCTGTGGTTTTCTATTTATTCATTTTGTTTGGGGTTCACAGAACTTCTTGAAATTGTGGTTTGGTGTCTTTCAACTATTTTTTGGTGTCTTCAGTTTTGGAAATTTTTCAGTTATTGTCTCTTCAAACATTGCCTCAGTCCTATTCTCTTTCCTGTTCTTTTGGGTGAATATTAGTCATTTCACTGTCTCATAGGTATTCTGCCTTTTTTGGTATGTTTCATTTCTTCTTTCTCTGTGCATGACATCTTTAGTATATTATAGTTGATCTTCAAATAATATCACTTTATGTATAGAAAGAACCTTAAACAATATTCTCCCAATTCCTCTCCCACATTTATACTATTGCTACCATAAATTTTGCTTCTACACAATGTTATATCCAACAAAGTATTATTATTATTCTTGAATTAGTCATCTTTTTCAATTTTTTTCATTCTTTGTGTCAGTCCAAATTTCCATCTGAAAAGATATTGCTGTTTTCTAAAGACTTTTCCTTAATGTTTCTTGTAACACAAGAATGCTAGCAATACATTCACTCAGTTTTTGTTTGTTGAAAAGTTATCCAGTAAGGTAATTTTGCTGGATATAGAATCCTGGGTGGATAATACTTGTCTATGGGGATATGTTATTATCTCAGGAGTTATATGAAATTTCTAAAAATCTGTTGTCTTAGTATAATGTTATCAACGATAATTTCTGTTATTGTATCCAAATGTTGTATGCCACAGAAATAATAAAATTTCCTTGTCAATTACATTATAATAAACTTTCATCAGCTCTTTAATTATGGCAATTTTAAGTCTTGTTATCCACAGAAAGTTAATTGTTTTACTCTGATGTCCTGAAAGGTGCCACAAGCAACTATAATCCTCAAGTGTTTCAACTTCAAAGAGATTCAAGGAAAAGACTCTGGTAAGTACAGGTTTCTAACATTGTAACGTTGAATTGGTTAAGAATTTCCAGAAGTCTAATGAAGAAACTAGTTGACTTACGAAACTGCTAACCCAACATCAAGTAGAACAAGAAATAATTACATGGGACTGAATGAACTAATGAAGAGAACAATTTTAATGGTGTTTTGTTTAAGACATTGCTGGCTCTTTAATGTTTTGATTACTAGATTTAAGAAAAACCTTTTTATTTCTCTTAAACTATCCACTCATAGTAATTTAGTAAACTATACCTTAGTGAACAAAGATGAAACACTTCTCCCTATCCAACTCCTATAGAATTTGGAAACTGTTAGTGAGTATTCTTATTTTCACGGCAATATAGTTATTGGCATAAGTTCAGTAAGAATTGGTCTTCTCACAACAGAAGAAAATTGGAAACATTTGTTATACTACTGAGATTTTGATGGGGATGTCATATTTGAGAATGTGAAAAGAATCAGATATGACCAGAGTATTTTCAAGAACTAAGGTTGACTTTATGGAGCTAATGCCAATAAAGCTCTTTGGAAACAAAATGGCCTCGTAGTTTAAGAGTCCCCTGGTCTTATAAAAGAAAGCATTTTGAGAACTTCAAGGAAAGAGAAATATACTCAAATCTACATGTATTTTAGGCAAAATCTGATGGCAAGTCCTTTGCTTGGCTTCATAGCCTTGGGAGACCTTTACAAGTCCAATCATATTCCTTGTTGAAAGTTTCAGTAAGCAGACTTCAGAAAACTTATATCATTCAATCACTATGTTTGCTGTTCTTATGTAAACAACAGGCCAAGTTTAATCAAACTAGACCTACTTAGCAAACAAATGAGTCTTACCGTGATTATCTTTGGTAGAATTGGAGGCAGCTGTAGAGAGAAAAATTATGTATTATGAAACTATAGTGTACCTTTGTAGATATCAGAGTTTAGTCCTGTTCATTGCCCTTGATATTTTTGTTATCTATAAACCACCCTCTTTCTGAAGAACTACAAGCTGAACCTGAACTTGAAGTAGATAATTCTCATGTCTACTGATGCCTGGGCCACTCAGGAAGTTCACTAAAACTAAGGGCATTATTCTGCATAGCAACCACTATCATCTTTTGCTGCCACTCCTGGGATGACTATGTGTTTCTTCTATGCAAATATGATTCATTCTTCATGAAGTGGCAGCTGATGAAACTTTGGCAGTAGCTACCATTTTTAAAAGCCTCAGAAAGGAGTTAATATATGAAATTTCTAAATACCTAATAGGTCTTGGTATATTGTTATCAGTCATAATTTCTGTTATTGTGTATATTGCAAAGGAAGAAGTAATACTCTTTCTATTTGCAGAGGTCATGATCTTGTACATAGAAAACCCTAAGGAACCAATTTTAAAATTATTAGAACTAATAGATGAGTTCAGCAAGGTAGTAGAATAAAAGCTCAATACAGAAAACTCAATTATATTTCTCTATAAGTGCAATGAATGATCTGAAAATAAAATTAAGAACATCTATTTGCAATAGCATTAAGAAGAAAATACTTGCACTTAACGAAAGAAGTGCGAGGCTTGGAAACAGAAAACTACAAATCATTATTGAAAGAAAATGGGAAAGACCTAAATAAATGAAAAGACAGCCATATTCATGGGTTAGAAGATAATGTTTAAGATGGCAGTACTTTCCAATTGATCTAGGGATGAACAGAATCCTTATCAGAAGCCCAGCTGACCTCTTTGCAGAAATCAACAAGCTGATCCTAAAGTAAAATAAACCCAAAGGGACCAAGAATGGCCAAAACAATCTTGAAAACGCACAGTAAAGTTGGAGGACTCATATTTCTCAATTTCAAACTTACTACGAAGCTGCAGTAATTAAGATAGTGTACTGGTATGGGGACAGACAATAGATCAATAGAATAGAATTGAGAGGTCAGAAATAAATGGCAACATACATAGTCAGTTGATTTTTAACAAGTGTGTCCAATGACTCTGTGGGGGAAAAGCAGTCTTTTCAACATATAGCGCTGGGACTAGATATCCACTTGCAAAATAGGAAATTTGGACTCCACCTTGCACCACACACAAAACTTGACTCAGAATGAATCAAAGCCCTAAGTAGAAGAACTAAAACCATAAAACTTTTAGGAGAAAACATAGGCATAAATATTGGGTTAGGCAATGGTTCTTAGATATGACACAAAGTATAAGCAATGAAAGAAAAAATGATAATTTACTCTGACCTTTTGGTAAAGAGAAGCAATAATATCAAAGCTACTGCCAAATCTTTTACAACACTGAGAAGTATCCAACAGCAGTAGATGGTCTCAATGGTTCTGTTATTTCAGATACTCTAGTTGGCATGAAACCCGGAGGATAAATAATGGGAAAGCCAATTCTCTCAGCATAATCATGTACAGTGCCATTATATTAAGAGCAGGAAAATCTGGGTAGATTTAGCTGCATTTAGGAATAATTTTTCTCTTCCTTTATTTGAATTTGCATTGTCTTAACACCAAGAAATGCTTGTCTTTGGAGTGGGTGTGTGTGTTTGTGTGTGTGTACGTGCATGTGCATGCTTGCTCCAATAACCAGAAAATTACAGAAGAATGAAGATGAACATTTGTATTTTATATTGGTGGTGAGGACTAAATTCTGACCTTTTTTCTCTCTGTGTCCATCCAAATTCCTAGCTAAGGGGCCTGGGGAGTCACAGCCTACAAAGACTCATCAGGTTTTTAAAATTAACCCTGTATAATGAGAATTGTTTTCCATCCTGACTCTGGCATAACATTACCTAACAGATAAAGAAGAAAAAGTATTTTATGACCCTGTAAAGCCATCTCTTGGGAACTCCCAGACTCCAGGCACCTCTAGAGACACACCACCCATTCTCTCTGAAGTCTGCCACTTATGAGACTTTCTCACCATTCCTCAAGTCCCCCATTTTCTTCACTGCTTTCAAAATTCCCATAAGAGGCTGACTCTGGCTACTAATTGTTAGTCAGGAAATCTTTGAATCCACCTGCACCCTGCAAATCCTCACTTGGAGATGTTTCTCCTTCTTGGGTGACACAATGTAAATCTCACATGTATTAATTTATGGTTTCTTTTTTATGATTGATGGTAACTTTTGTTTTTCTAAAATGTATATAACCAAGCTGCAATTCAACTACTTCAGCACATGTTCTCAGGCTCTCTTGGGAGGGGTTTCACAGGCCTAAGGTCGCTTACATTTAGCTCAAAATAAACCATCTTAAATATTTTATAGAGTTTGACATCTTTTGTCCACACTGGTCTGTAGAGACTTGATGGGCCTAGACCTGAGGTGCCAAATGGGATATTTTTCCCGAACTGCCTCCTACTGAAAAATGCAGAGAAACGTTCACATAATTGTGTTCTTGCATTGCCCTGCTGGAAAGAGGTAGAGTTGGAGTTTGAAGTGGAAGGTGGTGGGGGGAGTAAGCTGTGGATGCTATGTAGAGGCTAAATCTTGTGGATATTAGAAGTGTTTATGTTTTTTTTTTTTTTTTTTTAACAGGGAGAGTTTAAATAAAACCCATTCACTAATGAGCAGCAGAGAGGTAAACTTTAAACAGGACAATCAAATAGATTCCATTCTGTGTCTGTGAAGGGAACCCTTGGCCCCCTTGAAATGCTTAGTTAACATTGTTTTCCTTCAACTTTAGGAATAATCATATTTTTATAGTTTTTTTCCAGTGCTAAAACTTTGTTATCGACTGAGGAAACAGAAGGACTTCTATGTGAAGAATGCAAGTCCTCTTAAATTATCAGGCCCAGAGAGACATTAAAATAAGACAGTAATTTTGTCCTACTTCCCTCTTTGAGCTATGTGTTGCTTGCTAATGCCACAAGGAACTATAAAATTTACCTAACAATGCCACATTAGACTATACACCCTATAACTTAACAATGTATCGCCAATTATTTATCAATGTTATTTTGGTAAATTAATGACTATTTCTGACAACCTCCTATTAACCCATTCTCTATAAACCACCCCCCAAGACACACACCTTTTTTTGCCTTTAAAAAACTGCTTGTAACAAAGATTGAATAGCGCTCACATCCAAGGCTCCTGAATCTTCCTGGTAGCTGGCTTCACTTTGGCTTAAGTTAACTTCATTTAGCTTTAACCTCTTCATTTTAGGTCACCACAACAATCCTGGATTTCAGTAAAGTTGTAAAGGTAGAGTGTTGATGGTGTGATTTGAGGGATTTAAGGAAATCACGCTGCTTGTAAGACAAGGAAGACAGGTACTGGTGGTATGGGACCTGGTTCCACAGAGAATTGAAAATCACACAAATCATACCTTAGGTCATAATATGTAAAACTTTTTGGTCTTAGGATTTACAATCCTAAGTTATTAAGAACCCCAAAGAGATTTATTAAATGTGTGTTACATCTATCGATATTTACAATATTACAAATTAAAAAGGAATAAAAGCATTAATTTATTAAAAATAGCAACCCATATTAACATAATGTACTTTCATGAACATAGCTATATTTTCAAAAACAAAAGAATTAGTGAGAAGAATGGCATAATTTTATATTTTTGTAAACCTCTTGGCCGGGCACGGTAGCTCAAGCCTGCAATCCCAGCACTCTGGGAGTCCAAGGTGAGAGGATTGCCTGAGCCTGTGGGTTCAAGGCCAGCCTAGGCAACATGGTGAGACCTCATCTCTACAAAAACAACCAAAAAAAATTAGCTGGGCTCCGTAGCACGTAACTGTAATTCCCGCTACTTGGAAGACTGAGGCAAAAGGATCGCTGGAGCCCAGCATGTTGATGCTGGGGCGGCCGTGAGTGTGCCACTGCACTCCAGCCTGGGCTACGGAGTGAGACTCCAAAAAAAAAAAAATCTCTTTATGCTGGCTTAGGGGAAGATCGTTGAATTCTCTCATCTTCTTCTGTATTCTATTTATTGTGCTATCTATATTGTCTTGTTGAAATATACTAATAAAATCTCCAAGGTGAGACGGTCGCTTGAAGCCAGGAGTGTGAGACTAGCCTGGGCAACATACCAAGATCTTGTCTCTACAACAAATTTTTAAAAAATTACCCAGGCATAGTGGCACACATCTGTAGTTCCAGCTTCTCAGGACGATTGTTTGAGCCCAGGAGTTCGAGACTGCAGTGAGCTGATTGCACCACTGCACTCCAGCCTGAGAGACAGTGAGAATGCATGTTAGATCTCCAGGTGGAGGTGTCTAGCAGGCAGCTGGATATTCCTACTCATTCACTGAGGGCCTTACAGTTTTGTTTTGTTTGCTGCTATATCCCCAAGCTGAGCACAAAACCTAGCTCTTAATATTGGTTGAATAAATACGTGAATCTGGTCTGGAGCTCCTTAGTGATCTGGAAGCAGTTAAATTTGGTAGTTATCTTATGGGATGACTTAAAAGAAAAAAACAAACAAACAGAAACCCTGGCTGCACACAGATGTATAGTTTATAAAAGAGGAACATTTTAATAACATTTTCATAAAACTATGAATATTCTTTACAAGTGACACTATCTTAAAGGTTAGTTGAAATGTAGAATTTAAGTTCATATCAGTGAGCTTTTCATATCTTGTCATATGAGTGTATCCTGTCATATGAGTGTATCCTGTCTAACTCGTACTTTGAGTGGATTTTGTAACATCTGCACTGATCATTTGAATAATGCTATTTCATTGAATTATACAAATCTTCCATGACGTTGAAACATTCCATTATACGAAATCCATTCATTACTGAAATTTTCTGTGTAACAGTATCAAGAGTTGGGAAACTGTCAAGTTCCCAGTAGTAGGTACAAGTTTTCCAAAGCTCTTAATTTTTATTTGAAAGCTTGAATTTTATCATTGACAACAAATACTGCCAGTTGTTTTCCTTGAAGGGACAAGCTGACCTTATTCATTTTCAAGAATTATCATTGACAATAACTATTGTCAGCT
Source organism: Tarsius wallacei (assembly GCA_963574415.1). NCBI lineage: Eukaryota > Metazoa > Chordata > Mammalia > Primates > Tarsiidae > Tarsius > Tarsius wallacei. Next base: position 1,429 of record CAUYQG010159339.1, on the reverse strand, counting down.
GTTTCCCTTGAAGGACAGGCTGATTTTATTCATTTTCAAGAAAATGTCTGTCAAATACCTGAATCTGAGTCATCATCGTTTTTCTGTCATTCTTTCAAGCAAAAATGCTTATCTATTAAAAAAGCCACTAGTTAAACATACATGTGCTTGAGAAAGAAACGAAACTTTTTATCTGAGGAAGGTGAGCCCATTAAATCATCTGGCCCATAGAGGCACTGAAATGAAACAGCAGTCACATCTCACTCCCTCCTTAAGCTAAATAATTATTGCTTGAGGCCATTTCCTATGTGGGCTGTTGACAGACGCCAAGTAGCCATAAACGCCACATGCTAGACACTGCAACTCCTACCCCATCATCCAACAATGTGCAGCCAACCACTAATCAATGCTATTTCTGTAAACCAATAAAAATTCCTGACAACTTTTATAATTGTCCCTTCTACTGATTTGTCATTCTTTCTTTAAAAACTTGTTCCTCTCTCTCCTTTGTTCCCGGGAACTCCCCAAGGCAACTTGGAAGTGTGTCCCCTGCCAGCTGTCCTCACTCAACCTTGGCCCAAATAGACCCTCTATACTAATTTTGCCTCAGCTCCTTCCTTCAAGCTGACATACTCAATAGTTAAAATGGAATGAAATGTTAATAATCTCATTGACATTCTTAAGTGAAGCCGGCTTTTTTTCCCCCCTTGCGTGTGCACGGCAGCAGTTTGGTGTTCCCACCTTTTGTGTGTGTGCCGGGCCAAAGACGTTTTATTTGCCATTGATCTTGCACCATCGTGAATTCCAGCAGTTAAAAATAATAGTAACAGTATTGTTATAAAAAGCTTCGACTTTGCGGACTTCTGAAAGGGTCTCAGGAACCTCCAGAGGGACACAAATCATGTTTGGAGAACTGCTGTGACGCTTAATAGGATCAATGCGTAAGATAAAAACGGAGACACGACCCCCGTGCTCAAGCTCACCTTCTAACAGAGGAAACCCATGGCGGCGATGCCAGCCTCACTTTAGTGGTTCAAGAAGCGGCAGCCACGTGGAGGGTAAAGCCTGAAAGTCGGAAAGCCGAGTGGCGACTATGGCAGGGATCCTACCCTCGTGGGGGACGGGGCGGACACGAAACCACAGGGGCAATGGGAAGGCGAAACTTTTTTTTTTTTGAGTTGGAGTCTCACTCCATCGCCCAGACTGGAGTGCAGGGGACGCTCCCGGCCACCGCAGCCTCGACCTGCTGGGCTCCGGCGATCCTTCCGCCTCAGCCTTCCGAGTAGCTGGAACTACAGGCGCGCGCTGCCACGCCCGGCTAATTTTTTGGTTTATTGTAGAGATGAGGTCTCGCCAAGTTGCCCAGGCGGGTCTCGAACCCGCGGGCTCAGGCAATCCACTCACCTCGGTCTCCCAAAGGCGCGGGATTACAGGCTGAGCCACCGAGCCC